>NC_069443.1:40387833-40443634 GCF_026875155.1 Cherax quadricarinatus | reverse complement strand
AGTTAGTGGGTTAAAAGAATGGTAAAAATACCGACAAGATAAAAATTAAGACATTTGCACAACCCCCGGGATCCCCATCGTAGACGTTTCGCCATCCACCCAGCCACGGATGGCGAAACGTCCACACAAAGACAACCAGAGCTGCACATGTCGGCGTCTGGTACTTTTGATCAAAAAATGTAGCATAAATTTTAAATTTTTTAGGGAAAATCCAAATTTGTATTTTTTCTGTGTAGTATGTTTAAAAAAATTTGCCTTCATCTTTTTATATTGTTATCACAGATTAAAAAAAAAAAATGCATTCCTTTTTTTTCTGAAGTTTCCAAAATTTCCCCAAAAAACATTTCCCAAAATTTTTGTTATAAATGTTGATTTTTTTAAACCTTTTGACTGCTTCGGTCGAATATACACTCTTAGGAGCAATTTCCTTACGTTTAATCTCCAAAATTCTACGCTTAAAATCAAGCTGCAGAAAGCTGGAAGGCCCACAGTGAGGAAAATGGGTCAATGTTGTCAGTGTGCACGTTAAAAAAAAAATCCTGCAGAAAGGGGTACAAAATAGAAAAAAAAAACCCCGTGTTTTTGGATTAAAAACGCTGATTTTTAGGTGCTTTTTTGTAATTTTTTTTGTTGTTTTCTTGGTCTAAAATTTTAAGAATGGAAACATATTACAGGGAAATGGGGATTTTTATTAGGTTCACGAGGAAAAGGACCTTTAAATTGAGCCCAAGGTAGCGGAAAAAAATTCATTTTTTGCTGATGTTCGAGAGTAAACAAATCACGCCCGCATTTAATACACCAACGGTGAATCAATTGTATTCTTTTTACAAGTGCAATGAATTTTATACCATTTTTACAAACAGGCCAAAAAGCCAATTTTGACCACTTTTTGGGCATTGAATTGGTAAATGGAAGTTTTTGACTAACGATGAACAAAAGCAGTTCTAAAGAGCGATATGGCCCCGGTTGACTGGAACAATGGGAAAAGGGCCCAAAAATGGGCTCAAAGTGGGCGAAATGCCAAATCGCATTGTCCCAAGATCACTAACTTCGCGAGAGGTAATTCCCAAGTTTTCCCTCAAATTTTTTACCTTTTGGTGTCATTCCATAGGAAAGTTTTCTATCATTTCATAAAAAATTTTTGAATATTTTGTGACAAGAGAACTTCAGGTTTTGGGGTTTGAACAGTCGGGGTTTAAATGTTTTTATGAAAACGGGGAAAAATTCATGGCAAATGTGCATGTATGCAAGGGGTGTACATTGCCATTTCGTTTGGGAAAAGGGTTTAATGATGACTTGTCCAGGTTTTCAAAGATAGATTTTAGGCGAGGGGTGTTTGGGGGAAAAACAACCGGCTGGGGGTACATTTAGGGTTAAAAACAGCAGAATTACCGGATACCCCGGGGTTTTGTTTAAAAAAGATGAAAGGGGCAACAAGTGACTAGTTTCCCTTTAAAAGGTTTACACACAAATATTAGGTCTAAGAAATAAGATAGATGACAAGTTATTTGCAAGGCAGGTAATAAGATATTATTGCTATAACGGAGCCCGGGTTCAACTTGAAAGATAGAGAAATGCCTTTAATGCAACATACAGGGTTTAAACTATTCCATACTGTACGGTAAAGGAAAAAGGGGGTGGGTTTGGGATGGAAGTCAGAGACAATTTAAATGTTGTTTGAAAAATAAGATTAGAAACATTTTAAGAATCTGTTTGGCTACAATTTCTCAGGGTCATGAAAAAAATTAATTTGGGGGTGATTTTAGGCCCCCACCCTTGAAGGGGGGGGGCAATAAGCTGTATGGGTGAAATTCATAAGGTGTTAGATAAAAATTTGTGTAAAAGGGAGATTTTTTAATGTTAGACAAATTGTTGGAAACAATATGACGGAAAACTTGAGTCTAGAGACTTTCTTGATCAGTTCAGGTTGCTTTTTAAAAACTTTTTGGGCAAACCAACTAGAGGGGAAAAAACCTGCTTGACTTGGTTTTTGCCAATAAAGAATCATAATTAAAAATCTTTAGGGTTTAAAGATGAGCTTGGGATAAGCATCACAAATCACTTTGTTTTATATTCTGGAATTTCCCCTAAATGCAACAAGTCTCTGTCCCAGATTTCCGCTTGGCCGACTTCACGGAATGAGAAAATTTCTGGGGGGCTAAATTGGAAACCCGGGTTGAGTCAGGGAGATGGGTGTTGGCTGCCAATATGGCATATTTCAGAGATAGTTGTACTGGCCAAAATTTTGCTCCGAGTAGGGAAATTAGATCTAACAAAAATGATCCCTAATGGATAAATAGAATAAAAAAACATCTCACTGGTCAAAAAATGCACACTCAGTACTTTATTACTTTTTTTTTTTTTCAACAATGGGCCTCTCCCCCCAAAAGCAGGGTGCCCAAAAAAGAAAGAAAATCCCTAAAAAGAAAATACTTTCATATTCTCTTTTTCACCTCACTCATAAAAATCCGCTTTGCAAGGCCCAGATACAACAGTTAAAAGCATATAAAAAGATATAAACATTTTCCCTCCAAATTGCCAATATCCCAAACCCCTCTTTTTAAAATGCGGCTACATACATTCTACTTTAAAACATTTTTATCTTAAGTAGGGTGAGAGGTGAGTATTTATTGTAAAAAAAAAGTCAGGTGAGCTAGCTCCCCACCTTTCCCTTTAAAAATATACAAGGATAGAAGTAAACAAGACTAAGCCAAAGGGGGTCACTTTTTTAGACGTGTATTAAACCCCTTTTAGGGTCGACAGGGCCCCTCCGAAATCGTTCTCGGGTCGGCCAAATTTAAAAAAAAAAAAAAAAATTTTCTCTTTTGAAAAGTAGGAATCTTTTCCCCCATCATAAAGACACCAAAAAATTTTAAATTTGATAGAAAACTTACGGAATTATGGGTTCCAAAGTTAGCGGTTCGGGGATGTTTTTGCATCGGCGATTTTGCCCACTTTGAGCCCCCTTTTTGGCCAATTTCACGATATCGACAAAAAAATGAATATTTCGCTAGAAAAATCCATTTTTTTTTATCGAATGGGGGCAAAAACCCCCCATTTATGAAATTCAACTATCCAGTACAGTGGTCAGAATTCACAATTTTGCCAATTTAACAAATTTCAAAAGATGAAAAATTTTTCCGAATAGGTCCGAATAAAAAAAAAAGACTTTCCCTGGATAAAAGACATTTCCTCTATCATTAGTCAGTCTAAAGGGGCCCCTCTTTATTCTTTTGCTTCCCACTTTAATTTTTATTTTCACAAAAAATAAAAGTTTTACTGTTATGCAGAACTGCATTAGTGAAAAAAAATGGTAAAATATTATTGGTGCACTTGTGAAAAAATATTAGACTCACCATTGACGTGTTTTTCACCTTGGCACGATTTTTTATTTTTGAAGTTTTGTAAAATCGAACATTTCTGCTACTTTGAGTCAATTTCGGGGCACCTTTCATTGAAAAAAACCAAAAAATCATCTCAATTTCTGTAATATTTTTCCCCATTTATAAAATCCCAAGAAAAACTAGAATAAACAATAAATACCATACGAAAAAACACGCAAAATCGCTGATTTATTCAAAAAAATGGTCAAAGTTTTTTTTTTCCATTTGCACGTGTGCTGCAGGGTTTTTTTAGCTGTGCACAGACCCCATAGACCACTCTTTATAGAAGGGGACCCGCTTTTCCCACTAGTTTGGGCCCCTGAATTTTTGAGTACTTAGTCAAAAACCCCCCACGCGCGTTTTGAGTACTAGTACGACCAAAAACCCCCAAAGGGTTAATACCTTCCATTTTCGTCCATACAAGTACATACGCTGAGTTGGTAAGCTTTTTCCCCCCAATACAATCATTTACATTATGTACAAGTTCCTTACGTTAGTGCATATGAAAGCATTAATGAAAATGCTTTATTAAAGATATCGACATATAAAGTGCTCCACCCATGGGGTGGGGGTGGTTTAAGGGGGAAATGTAATTTTTTTCCCCACCTCCAACAAACCGGGAGGCTAAAACATCTCTATTTGTAAAATTTTTTCCTCGGGGTAGTATCTGTTTATAGTATTATTATGTTCATGTATAATTTTGAAAAAAATCATAATGGATTAAGGGGAAATTTCTATATTCACATAATATACACATTTTAATGGCCCCCCAGAGATATTATTAATATGGCATTTTCAAAGTAAAGGATGTTTAGTGTTTTTAATGTGTACCTACGCCGCAGTGATTTGGGTCAGAAAAAATAAGTACAGGGGACCCTACATACCGTTCATCACATAACTTTAAAACCCGCATAGGATACATTTTATCGTTAAAATTTTTTGCATGCTACTGTAAAAAAACCGCTCAACGCTATTCGCCGAGCGCATTAATGTGCACCCCAGCCAGCCTCACATGTTCCGCCGTGGCACTTTTTCCCACCGTCCCCGCGGTACCATCCAGCATACATCGGAACATTTCGTATTAAAACAAAACGTTTTTTTGGGGATTTCATCTGCAAAAAATGACCATGGGCCCCCCAAAAAAGCTTCTAGTGCCCAACCTACAGCAAAAAAGGTGAGAAATTTCTATAAAATGAAAAAAGAGATCATTTCTAATAGAAAATGAAGTAGTGCTCCGAGCTGGGCCAATCAACCCCCTCGTATATTGTCCCCCGAAAACGGCAATCAAGGAAGCTTTCTTGCCAAAGGGTTTAACTGTGTTTTTGAAACAGAATCGCAAGTGTGAAAATGTTGAGAGATCTTATTGGTGTGAATAAACGAAAAAAAGAAGCGGGGATAGACTTTAATGATCATAATGAAAAGGTAGGAAGTTGCATCAGGATGTAATTTGAAAAAATCCTGAATAGTGTGAGAAATGGTAAATTTAAGGTCAGCAAAGGTTGGTTTGAGAGTTTAAGAAGCGTAGTGGATACATAGTGTGATAACGCATGTGAGCTGCCAGTTCAGCCCCAAAGCGCTGAAAAATATGTGCAGGAAATTTAAGGTAATGACATAAAGGGACGAAACCTGAACAAGTGTTTAATTATGACGAAACAGGCCTGTTTTGGAAGAAAAATCCAAGCGGGGACCACATTATCGGGAAAAAAAGGCACCCCCCGGACATAAGCCTATGAAAGCAGACTTACTCTTTCTTGTGGCCCAATGCTTGGGGGTGATTGCAAGTAACCTTTAGGGTATCCTTAAACTCCCTGAGCTTTCAGGCAAAAGAAACCCCAAGGCTAATTTGTGTGTGCTGTGGAGGGAAAACAGTAAGGCTTGGGTCACTAGGGACTTTTTCTATGACGGTTACACCAAGTTTTTCCCCCAAATGTAAAAAAATTCCCTAACGAAAAGAAATTTGCCCTTAATTCCTCCTGGTGAAGAAATCCCCCGGTCTCCTACAGATTTGGCAGGCAATTTGGGGGACATGAGCTTTTTAAGGTGAAGTGTTTGCCCCCAAATACCCCCTCTCCTGCAGCCCAGGGGCCACGGGTTATTGCAAACTTCAAAAAACTGTACCAAAACTCTGTTTGAAAGGTGCTTTGTATGACCCAGAAACTCAATTGACTCTAAAAGTTTTGGAAAAGAAGTTTTTAAATATCCCAATTGTGTAAACCTTATGGGTAAGGCTTGGGAGGAAAAGACAAGAGGCCCTTGAACTCTGCTTGGAAGAAACTGTGGCCGAATGTGTAATCAAGGGATTTTGAAAGGGTTGAGGTAACCCCGGGAAACCCTATGCCAGTTGAGGAATCCATTGGGCTTGGGAAAGTCCTTGGGTTGGAGGTTAGGGGGGATGATGGGGAAAGAGTTGGGGGAGTGGGAAATGAAGAATAACCACTGTGAGTGCTAGATCATCTTATCACCTGAGGCCACCCTGAGGAAACTGCTTGGGGGGGGAGAGAGAAACTGAAAAAGATGCCTACTTCAAAGATTAAGGAAATCTTGCAATGTGGCTTAAAGTGCAACCTTCATGGATGAAAATCCCCTCAAAGCTGTTGCAACCCCTGTGGTGACTATTACACTGACAATGTTGTGAACCAAATCCAGTGACTAAAGCGGTCTAGGGGCATTAAAAGAAGGGGGAAAGTAACCCCAGGAAAGGACTTGAACCTCAAGTCCAAAAGGGAAAGGGGGATCCCTTCAAAACTAAGCCCATCAACACTTCCCCTCCTCCCACCCCCATCAATCTCACCAACTTCAAAAAGGTAAGTGTCAGAAAAGGGGCTGTCTTCTTCATTTTGTGTGTTTTAAAAATTTAAAGATTTCAGGGTGGAAAAAAAAAAAAATTTTCATATTTTGGGTGCAGGAATGGATTATTTTGATTTCCTTTTTGGAGTAGGTTGGGAGACAGCAACCACCCAGGAAGTACTACGTCCTGCCAATGACTTTGAAACAAAACGAAAAAGTTTTGCATGAGGTAGGGTTGCAGGTTTCTTTTTCTGTCCATAAAAAACTAGATACAAGATTCTTGCTCTTACTTCACTTTGGTCACACTTCACAGACACGAAATGCATTATATATACAAAAATCGGTTTTTTTCCCCTTTTTTTAAATAGCTCTTGTTTTTCTTTATTTCTTCTATTGTCCCTGGGAAGTGAAAAGAAAAACTTTCCCCCGTAAATATGGTGTCGTATGAGGCGACTAAAAAACCGGAGGCAAAGGGTAGTCCCCCCTTTTCTTGAGACATTTTCAAAAAAGGAAGAAGAAAAAATTTTTAAAAAAGGGATTTGAAATTTTGGGGATTAGTGCGGATGACAAGAAAACAGATGATTTTGATGTTATGAATGAAAAGAAGTTGGTTTCCTGGCCCTAAGCAAAACAAAGCTGAAGGGGGGGGAGGGGGGTTTCAGTGGGGGGAAAAAAATGGAATTAAATTGGAGACTGAGAGAGTTTTTAGCAAAAGGAAAAGGGGGAGCAGTAATGTTTTAAGGGTCTTATAGAAGAAGAAAAGGAATATAATGTAAATTCAAGAATAATGTGATTAAAGTAAAGGTTGATGCGAAAAGTGGGGGCTAATAACGTGTATGCACCCGGAGAAATAAGGAGTGTAGAGGAGAGAGAGGGGGTTTTTGGGGAAATGTAAGTGAAAGTATAGGGCCTTTGAACCAAGTGAGAGGGGTATTGTGGTAGGGGACCCGAAAGCTAAAGTAGGGGAAAATTTTAAAAGGGGGTGTGGTAGGTAAGTTTGGGGTGCCAGGTGTAATTTAAAATGGGAGCCCTTGATTGAACTTTTTATAGAAAGGGGTTTAGTTATGGGTAATACATATTTTAAAAAAAGAGGAAAATAAGTATAAAAGAAAATTTTGGGGGGCGAAATGACAGTAGTTTTTTGGGATTATGTTTTGGGTAGAAAAAAAAGATGTTAGTAGACTTAGGGTGTACTGTTTTTAAAAGGGGGGCCCCAATATATCGATCACTTTCTAGTTGTAGCTACATGAGAGTAAAAAGGGAGTGGGATACAAGGAGAATAAAGCACAGGGAAAAGAGGGTGAAGGTTTTAAAAATAAAGAGGGGGCAGTTAGGGTAAGATATAAACGCTTTGGAGGATAGATGGGCTAATGGGCATAGGCAATGGGGGGAAAAAGTATGGGTAGGTTTTAAAAATGTAGTGTTGGAGTGTTTAGCAGAATTTGGGTTACGGGAAAGGGGGGTGCGGGGGGGGAAGAGGAGCGATTGGGGAATGATGAGTAAAAAGTATAAGGGAGAAAAAGTTTTTCATATGAGAAATTTTTACAAAATAGAAGTGATGCAAGGAGGGAAGAGTATATGGAGAAAAAAGGGGAGGTTAAGAGAGGGTAAGCAAGTAAAAAGAGAGCAAAGAGAAGTGGGTGAGAGTTATAAAAAAATTTTGTTGAAATAAGAAAAAGTTTTGGGTGAGATTAAAAAATTTTGGAAGCCTAGAGATCAAAGGATTTTTCGTTAAAAATAGGAGGGAGGTTATTAAATGGAGAGTTAGAGGTATTGGGAAGAGGGGGGAAAATTTTGAGGAAATTTTTAAATGTTGGAAAAATAGGGAGGGTGTGATTTGTGTTTGGGGGAAGGAGGAAAAACACTTTAGGGTGAAAAAGAGCCGTTGTGAGTGTGGGGGAAAGGTTTTTGAGGCAGTAGGTAAAAGAAAGGTGTTAAGGCAGCTGGGTTTTGGGATAAGATAAAATGTTAAAAAGGTGGGAAAATGTTTTGGAGTGGTTGGGGCAATTATTTAATAAAAGTATGGAAGGGGTAAGGTACCTAGGGTTGGGCAGGAGCATGCCTGTTCCTTTGTTAAAGGCAAAGGGGAAAAAAGAAGTGCAAAAATTGGGGGGATAAGTCTGTTGGTATACCTGGTAAAATGTAGGGGAGGTTATTATTGAAAGAATTTAAAAGTAAGCGGAGAATAGGATAGCAGATGAACAAGGGGCTTTAGGAAAGGTAGGGGGTGTGTGGGCCAGGTTTTTTACGTGAAAAAATATAAGTGAACAGTATTTAGAAAGGCTAAGGGTCTTTGTGGCATTTATGGATTTGGAAAAGGGGTATGACAGGGGGGATAGGGGGGGGAATGTGGAGTGTTGCAGGTGTTGGTGTAGGGGTAGGTTTTCTGAAGGGGTGAAGAGCTTTTTGGGTGTAGGCTCAAATTGAGTTGTAGGGAAAGAGGGAAATTATTTCCCCTAAAGTAGGCCTTAGACAAGGATGTGTGATGTCACCATGGTTGTTTTATATTTTTAGATGGGGTTGTAAGAGAATAAAATGCGAGGGTTTGGCAAGAGGCGTGGGGGTTAAAAGTTAAAAAATCACAATAAAAGGGGGGGTTGTCACAGTTGCCTTTTGATGACACTGTGCTCTTGGGGAGATTCTGAAGAAAAGCTGCAGAGGTTGGGGGAGAATTTGGTGGGTGTCCCCAAAGAAAAAAATTTAAAAAGTAATAAGGAAAGAGTAAGGAAATGAGGTAAAAAAAAGATTAGGTGATGAAAGATTGGAATAGATTGGGGGGGAAGGAATGGAGGAGGTTAATTTTTTCAGATTTTTGGGGAGTGGACGGTCAGCAGAGGGGTTTATAAAAGATGAGGTGAATATGAATTGATGGGGGGAAAAGGGTGAGTGGTGCACTTAGGAGTCTGGGGGAAAACAAAAAAACTTTGTCCTTGGAGGAAAGAGGGGAATGTAGAAATATTTTTACCACGTCTTATATGGGTGTGAGCAGGTGATAAATGTTGCGCAAGGGAAGGGGAGGAAGCGGAGTTGTCATGTTGGGGCAATGCTGGGTGAATTAATGCAGAGAATTTGTAGTTTGGAAGTTGGGAGGGGGTGCGGATTACCAAAATGTTTTCCAGAGAGCTGAGGGGAAGGGTTGTTGGGTGGTTTTGGGCATGTTGAAGAATGGGCGAAACAGGTGGGCTCCAAAGTGTATCATCTGTAGTGGAAGGAAGGGGGGGTAGGGGGCGGCCCAGGAAAAGGTTGGAGGGAGGGGTAAAGGGGGTTTTGTGTGCGAGGGGCTTGGACTTCCAGCAGGGTGCATGAGGTTTGATAGGATGAATGGAGCAAAAGGTTTTTAAACTTGCGTGCTGTTGGAGGTGAGCAAAATAACATTTATGAAGGGGGTTTAGGGGAAAAAAAGGCAGGGCCCACTTTAGTCCTGGAGATGGGAAGTACAGTGCCCGCACTCTGGAGGGGTTAATGTTGCGTTTAAAACTGTAGGGTAAAGCACCCTTCTGGCAAGACATGGGAGTGAATGTGGGGGAAGTTTTTTTTTTTGGGCCACCCTGCCTTGGTGGGAATGGCCGTGTGATAAAAAAAAAAAAAAAAATTTTAAACCGGGAAAATTCATTGCATAACAAAAAAATTTTGCATAACATTGAGCTCTCAGGAATGGTTTAAAAGCGCTTGCTTGGGCCACGTATAATTATCAGAGTACAATTTTTAGTGTATACTTGTATGAATGATGGGGGCGTTTTTTTAAAAATGTCAAATTTTTTCTTTTTTTTTGGGGCACCCTGGCTCGTTGGGAGCGGGCCCAAGCTTAAAAAATATGTATAAATACGCAATAAAAATTTTTAAAAAATTGAAATTTTGGAAGTTTCCAGACTAAAGGGGGGATGCTGAGTTCTGGAGATTGAAACAAACTGGGGTTGTGCACGTGATGTATTAAAGTCGATTGGGAGGGCCTATAGTGAGTTTTAATCATAATTTGAAATGTCTGTATTAGCAGAATGACATCAAAAAGGGGCCCTATTTACTTAAAAACAAATATTATTTTATCATACAATTAGAATTCTACTGGCCTTTTATGTCAGACCCCCTTTCATCCGTTCAATGGCCCCCACACGAAAGCCCTAAAACATCAACCTCTTCTATATCCTCTTCAACCAATTAAAAAAATTTTTATTAAATTTAAATGGGGCTTAACACATCAATCAAAACTTAAGAAATATGTAATCATTCACAAAAAATTAAAGAGTAAGGCTCGGGAAATTTTAAAAACCTTTCACTGTAAAAATCCACAAAATTAATTTTTCCAGTGTCCACATTCTCAAAAAAAAAAAAAAAAAATTATTTTTCTAAAATGAAAGAGAAACTTTTTTAAAGGGAAAACAGTATCAAAAGTAAAAAAATTTGATGGAAAACTTATGAAATTCCCAAAAGTACAAATTAGCGGTCTGGGCGCAATGTAAAACAACAGCAATTTTGCCATTTAAAGCCAATTCCATTGCCCCCATTCACCCAATTTTTACTTTTTGTTTTAAGTCTTACATTCATAAACTGAGAACACTCAACTATAAAGTATCAGAATTTGGTAAATTGGCCCAATTTTTACACAAACTAAAAAAAAAAAAAAAATGCAAATTTAAAAATAGCCAAAATAAAAAATGTAGACATTCCCTGGCACTAAAAATTTTTTCCTTCGTTTATTTTCACACCCTCAACCTCCCCATATCACTTCCCTTTCCCCATTTAATTCTCATCACCCCAAAATTTGGATGAAAAAAAAATAAATGAATCAGCCAATTAAACCCCTTAATGTACAAGCAGACTACGTTCAATGTGTAGTGCCCCAAAAAGTGATCTTTGTTTTTTTTATTATTTTAAATATAAAAAAAAAAAAGTAGATCAAATTTTTTTTTACACTTTTCAAATGTAAAAAAAAAAAGATCTATTTTTTTTTAATACTTTCAAATTTTAAAAAACGAATTCTTTTGGACATTTTTAAGGGTTAAAAAACCCTTTTAAAAAACAGCCCAAAGGGGCTAAAGGGGAAACCCTTCCTGTCCTCGGAATACTGACAGAAATTTAAAACAGTGGACCCCGGATTCGATGGCATCGGGTATACGTTAAAATTTGGATTTGATGCATTTTTAAAGCCAAAATTTTGCCTCGCCACTCTTTAAAAAAACCGCCAACCTGTGAGTGCCCCTGTTTCAAGCCCGCCCGGTGCTCCCTCAAGATACATTCGGTACATTCCAATTTCACAGTTTTTTTTGGTGCTTGTTTCTGCAAAATAGCCCATGAGCCCCAAAAAAGTTTAGTGCCAACCCTGTGGGAAAAAGGGGGAGAATTGTATGGAAATTAAGAAAGATATTGAAGGGTTTGGGCAACCCTAGAAGCCTATGCCGTTGTGGGAAACCATTCGCCCCCACTTCAAAAATTAAGGGAAAAGTGTGGAAAATGGGTTGAACTGCAAACCTTATGGTTTAAAATCACCCTAACACAGCTGTTGCAAGCCATGTTGGGGACTATTAAATGAAATGTTGTGGCCCCTTTTTGACAAATTTATAAAGGCGGGGGGACAGAGCACTAGGGGCGTCTGTTTGCGACAGAGGCCAGTGACCCCAAGCTGGTCCTTGTGGGATTAAAAAAAGAAGGGGAAATAACCCGAAAAAGGGCTTTTTACCTCAAATCCTAAGGGGGGGGATTCCCCTTTTAAACATTTAAATTCGACACTCTCCCCCCCTCCCATCCCATCAATCTCACCAGAACTTCATTTAAAAGGAAGTGTCATGTACTGTTTCATTGTTAGTAGAGACTTTAAACTGTGCATGTCTCTTTATTTGTGTGCATTAAATTAATATTTCATGTGGTAAAACTTTTTTTTTTTGTACTTTTGGGGTCTTGCAGGATTAATTGATTTCCTTATTTCTTTTTGGGGAAAATTAATTCGCCTTCTGATTAAATTTTGCAAAGTGAGCTCTCAGGAACGGATTAATACGTATACCGGGGGTCCCGATTTCCCCAAATGCTTCGAGCCAAATTTCACCCCCACTACTGATCCAAACCCAAAACAAAATCATTTCTAGAAAAATAGCAATTTTCCATACTATAAAATTTATACCAAAAAAACCCCCCAAAAAACCCCCATCAAAACCACGCAAAAAAAGCACCTCAAAGGGAAACTATTTTTCCCTTTGGGACTGTCTCAACCCCCAATCCTGAGGTTCTCCGGGTGTCGAAAAATTTAAAAAAAAAAAAATTTTTTTTTCTTATAAAATTTTTAGAAAATTTTTTTCCGTTTTGTAATGACCCCAAAAAAAACGAAATTCGATGGAAAACTAACGGAAAAAAAATGCTCTTGCAAAAGTTAGCGACCTGGGCGAAAATAAACCAAATCGGAAATTTTCCCACCCCCAATTTGACCCCATTTTCACAAAAACCAAATTTTTCCCAGTCGACCAAACTCATAGCATTTCTTTAAAAATCCTTTTTTTCTTCGATTGAGTACAAAAAAACTCCCCCCAAATTTACCAATTTCAACTTCCCAAAAAACGGGCCAGAAATTTGCTTTTTGGGCCAAAAATTTCACAAAAATTAAAAAAAAATACAATTTCAAAAAAAGGCCCCAGAATGAAAAAAGCGGGAACTTTCCCCGGGCTCTAAAATAACATTTTCTTTTTTCTTTATCCGTCCCCCAGGCATCTGATATTACCTTGCTTTCTTTTTTAAATTTTTTTTATTCAAACAAAAAACAAAAAGTTTTACGGGTTATGCAGACTACTGAAAATATTGTAATAACTCCCACAAATAATGTCATCCCATTCAGGGAATTGCTATTAAAAATGGCTATTTGGGGAACATTTTTTGGAAAATGAAAACATTTGTTTATTTGGAACATCGGTAAAAATCAAACTTTTTCCCCTCCCCGGGCAGCCCCTTTTAAAAAGGTTCTTCTAATATTTAAAACCAAAAAAACCCACCACTTTTTCTAAATTTTTTCCATTCTATTTTTTGAGACCAAAAAAAACGGAATACATCCAAAATACTATACAAAAATAGTCCACAAAGGGGCTTTTTAAATTTAAAAAAAAAATTGGAGGGTTTTTTTCCTCTCATTATGCCTGCGTGCTCCAGGATTTTTTTTATAGGGGTGCACCTGACCACACAGACCCTTTTCTCCACAGTGGGCCTACCAGCTTTCTCCTGTTTGTTTTTGAAGCCGCTGAAATTTTTGAGTATTATGCGTTTAAACACGGTAACCCCGTAAAGACGTATATATATATGGCCCGAAAACAGAAACAAAAAAAAGGGTTTTTAAAAACAAAACAAGGTCAAAATTTTTTCTTTTCCTAAACACGATCATGTGGGGCAAGATTTTTTTTTTTTAAAAAATACCACTCACTGAAAAAACCCCTATTTTTATATCTCGACCAAAATTTTTTCCAATTACAAACCTATCCCATGGGAAACTGTTGCCAAAATGCACATCTACATGAGAAAAAAAAAAAATTTTTTTTTTTTTTTAACACACTGGCGCTTCCCACCAAGGTAAGGTGGCTCGAAAAAGGAAGATTTTTACCTCATTCACTCCACTGTCTTGGGCCAAAAGGTTTTGCTTTTCACTACAGTTATAAAACTGCAAACATTAAAAACCCCCCCTTTAGAGTGCAGGGACTTTTATTTTCCCCTCTCCCAGGGAAACCCGTTCCCCGGCCCGCCGGTTTTCCCCCGAATACCTTTTATAAAAACTACCCTTTCCTTTACACTCCAACAGAACTCCAAGGTTTCCCAAAAATACCTACATTTGTTTTCCATTCGGGTCCTATCTAAAACCCTGAAAATGCCTGCTAATGTTGAAGCCCCTCACACACAAAACCCCTTTTAAACCCCCCCCTCTAAAAATTTCCCAGGCCGACCCCTACCCCCTCTTCCCCCACTGAAAATTTTTTACATTCTCAAAGTCTTTTATTTTTGTTCCATCCTCTCACACATCCCAAAAACCCCCTCAAAAACCCTCTTAGCCCTTTGGATAATAGTTTTGTTTTAAACCCCAACCTTTTCCCCCATTTTTCCCAAAATTTCGAATTCTTACATTAAAATTTTACACCACACCCCCTGCCCACAGCCCTGAAAATCTCCACTCCTTTTACCCCTTTTCCTTTTTTGCAACATTCACCCCCATGCTTCACACCCCTATAAGAGAGTTTGGGATAAATTTTTTCTTACATTCCCCCCTTCGCTTCCATGGACAAAGTTCTTAATGTCCACAGGGCCCCCCTCATACACCACTCACCTTTTTTTTCCCCCCATCAAATTTTTATGGTTCCCCCCCTCATCTTTCACAGACCCATCTGCTAATAGTTTCCCCTCCTAAACACCGAAAAACATTCACCTCCCCCATTCTCTCTCCCTCCAAACCCGATACCAACATTCGTCACCTTTTAAATTTTTTTCCTCTTTATCTTTCTCTTTCCTATAATTACTTAAATTTTCTTTTAAATACCCTACCAAATTTTCAACCAACCTCTGCAACTTTTTCCCTTTAAATCTTTCCCCAAAAACGGTCTCAGCAAAGAGCATCGGGGGAAAATCCCACTTTTTTGTTAGATTCTTTATCTTTTAAACCCCCCACCTCTTTCCCCTAGTGAATCCCCAAACCCTTTTCTTGGCCTACGTTTTCCTTTGGAAAAGTTCTCCCCCTGCCCTACTACCTAACACGAGCTATCTTTGTAAAAATTCTTTCACTTGCTTTTTAAAAACCTACATTTTCCCTTTTCCCTACAAATTTTCAACATCGGGCCCCAAATTTTCCTCCAATCCACCCCCGTCATACACCTTTTTTCCCAAAACCCCTAAATGCCACAAAAACCTCTTTACCCTTATCTAAATACTGTTCACCCATGTGTTACTTTTTAAACACTTGGTCTACACACTCCATACCCTTCCTAAAGCCTCCTTGTTCATTTGCTATTCTGCTCTCCATATTACTCTTTTTTTTTTTTAACAAGTCGGGCCATCTCCCACCTAGCAGGGTAACCCAAAAAGAAAGAATATCCCCAAAACAAAAATACTTTCATAATCATTCAACACTTTCACCTCCCTCACACATAATCACTGTTTTTGCAGAGGTGCCCAGATACAACAGCTTAGAAGCATATATAAAGATACAATATAAAAAGTGACCTGAAATAATATATTAAACACCCTACAGAATATAAAATCAGGGCCCCAATTACAGTGGACCCCCGACTTGCGATATTAATTCATTCCAGAAGTCTGTTCGGGTGCCGTTACTGAACGAATTTGTTCCCATAAGGAATATTGTAAATTAGATTAGTCCATTTCAGACCTCCAAAAATACACGTACAAAAGCACTTACAAAAAATACACTTACATAACTGTTCGAGTTGGGAGCTGATCGTAAGGCGGGGGACCACTGTATATATACCGTCCTATTACACATCCCTCCAAACTGCCAATATCCCTAACCCCTCCTTTAACCCTTTGACCGTTTCGGTCGTAAGACCGTTTCGGTCTTTACGACGTACCGTGTTTGACGTACATGTACTCATAAATTCTAGCGGCTTCAAATCAAGCAGGAGAAAGCTGGTAGGCCCACATGTGAGAGAATTAGTCTGTGTGGTCAGTGTGCACCATATAAAAAAAATCCTGCAGCATGCAGTGCATAATGAGAAAAAAAAACTCCGACCGTTTTTTTTAATTAAAATGCCAACTTTGTGGTCTATTTTCGTATAGCATTTATGGTTGTATTCTCATTTTCTTGGTCTCATTTGATAAAATGGAAAACATATTATAGAATAGTGGTGATTTTGATTGGTTTTACTATAAAAAGAACTTGGAAATGGAGCTCAAAGTAGGGAAAATGTTTGATTTTTGCCGATGTTCAACAGAAAACAAATGATGTCATTGTCCAACTAGCCATTCTAATATGCAGTCATGAATGGGTTGCCATTATTTGTACAATTATTACAGTATTGCAGTCTGCATAACAGAAAATCTTCTATTTTTTGTTTGAGTAAAAATTCAAAATAGAAAGCAAGAGTAATATCAGAGAGGCCTGGAGATGTGACTGATGAACAAAGAAAATGTTATTTTAGAGCCAGGAATGTCTGCAATGTTCATTCTGGAACTTATTTTGAAATTGTCATATTTTTTAATTTTCATGAAATTGGCCAAATTGCAAATTTCTGACCATGGTATTGGGTAGTTGAAATCGGTAAATGGGCAGTTTCTTGTACTTAATCGATAGAAAAATGGAGTTCTAAAGAAATAGCTATGAGTTTGGTTGACTGGAACAATGGAATTAGCTGAAAATAGGGCTCAAAGTGGGTGAAATCGCCGATTTGTAAATATCGCCGAGGTCGCTAACATCGCGAGAGCGTAATTCCTTCAGTTTTCCATCAAATTTTGTTTTGCTTTTTTTTTGGTGTCATTACAATCGGGAAAAGATTCTCTATCATTTCATAAAAAAGTTTTTTTTTTTTTTTAAATTTTGCGACATCAGGAGACACCTCAGGATTGGGGGTTGCGACAGTCAAGGGGTTTAAGTGCAGGCACTGTACTTCCCATTTCCAGAACTCAAGTCCAGCTATATAAAAATAACTGGTTTCCCTGAATCATTTCACAAAATATTGCCCTGCTCACACTCCAACAGCTCGTCAAGTCCCAAAAACCATTCGTCTCCATTCACTCCTATCAAACACACTCATGCATGGTTGCTGGAAGTCCAAGCCCTTCGCCCACAAAACCTTCTTTACCCCCTCCCCCAACCTTTTCGAGGATGACCCCTACCCCTCCTTTCTTCCCCTACAGATTTATACGCTCTCCATATCTTTCTACTTTGATCCATTCTCTCTAAATGACCAAACCACCTCAACAACCCCGCTTCAGCCTTCTGACTAATACTTTTATTAACTCCACACCTTCTCCTAATTTCCACTCTTTGAATTTTCTGCATAATATTTACACCACACATTGCCCTTAGACAGGACATCTTCACTCCTAAAAGATGTTACACCTCCCTTGCCAGTGCATGAAATGACTGCCTCCCTTCCTTCGTTGACATTTAACCCTTTCAGGGTCCGTCCCGTAGATCTATGGTTTTACGGTGAGTGTCCAAACTGTAGATCTATGCCAAAATTCTAGCGCCGTCAAATTTAGCGCAAAACGTCAAAAGGCCCCCTTTAATGTAAAAGAAGGGGTCGGCGCCGGGGTGTCGCCGAAAAAAAAAATCTAAGGCGCCTGCATAGCACTGTGGGAACGCCCCCAGTAAACCTTGTTCCCCATGCCCCCTTTCGCAAGTCAGCTCCACTCCCCCGGAAAATTTTGGGGGATTTCCCCCTCTCCTGCCCGGGTTTAGTTCTAAACCGGGTTTGGAAGGGGAAAATGAAGACGAATTCTACAGTTTTGGGATAATTTAGGGGACCGAAAAAATTGACCGGGGATATCGATAATGGGTGCAGAAAAAACCCCAAAGTTCCTCGCCCTTTCCCTACCTCGGGTGGGGGCACTCGTAAATCCCCGGTCGGGTCCCCCTAAACGTAAAAAAAAAAACCCTTTAAAAAATTTTTCCCCGCGGGGCCAGGCTCTGACTTAAAGTAATGAGGGATGATTCTGACGTGGATTGTGTTTTTAATTGGCGCTCGATGATCATTCGGGGGGGATAGTGGGGAATCATATTCCCCAAGGAAGGTCGGTATTTTCCCGCCGCTTTGGCGCTGGGGGTAGTGTACCCAAATGCTGTCCCGGGGGACGGAGTACACCCCCGGATTTCCATCCCGGGGCCCTACCCCCTTTTTTAGGTAGTGATAGTGAGGATGATTGGCAAACATTTGGGCAGGGATGGCCACGGGCATCTGGTTTGGGTTAGGGGTTTTGGGTGGGGGGTAGTGGAAACCCCCATGCGTAAACCTCACTGTGCCCGGGGGACCCAAACCTGCTGCCCCTCGTCATTTCCCAAGGGACAAACCCAAGCGCCAGCCACCACCCCCCCAAAACCACAACCCCCCGTAAAACCCCACCCAAGATGTCCAGTATCCCCAAAAAACCCGGTTATGTGGGTTTGGGGCACCAAAACCCCAATTTTTTTCCCAAGCCTCACCATTTTTGTTTATTTTTCAAAGGGGAAATTTCTCCCTACCTGTCCCCTTGGAACCACTCCCAATAAACTGGAATTCTTTGAATTATTCTTTGCCCAGCCATTGAGGGAAAATTTTATTGCCGGGGAAAATTTAATAAAGTTTTTTTCAGTACACCATGGCAAATACGATTTTAAATCACCACAGTCAAAAACTACCCCAAGGTGGAAAGAGACGACGGTTCAGAAATGTATTTCCCTTTTTCCCAACAATAATGCTTATGCCTCACGCTATAAGCATAATAATAAAAGCATACTGGGCCCCGGGTCGGGTAATTTCTACCCCGGGCTTCAGGAAATAAAACCAGTGAACAGGTTTTTTCTTTCTGTTTCATATGTTTTCACTTTTCTGACAAAACCAAAGGGCCCGACAAAAAAGTGACAGGGGTTTTACAAGATTAGAAAAGTTTTCATGTATTCAAACAAAAAATTCGGGGTATACTTTTATTCCCCTTTAAAAATCTTGTAATTGACGGGGTCTTTGATTTTTTCAAAGGTAGACTGTCATTCAAACAGTATAAACCGAGCAGAGGAAAACCCTTTGGTATAAAAATGTTTGTATCTGTGATTTTGACAGTGGCCCGTGTTGGATATTGTTGTAAAACACAGGAGTAAAAAATTGAAAATACCCCGATGTTTTTTGGGTATCCCCAGGTGAAGTAGTGAAAACATGATGGCACTTTTCTTGGTAAGGGGGTACCTTTATACCGAAAAACTGGGACACAAGCCCAAATTTCTCAGTGATTTCATTCGAGTGAACCCAAGGGCAGATGTGTGTGGCACAGTGCGTTCTAATCGTAAACATTTTGCCCCGGGTCAACGCAGGTGTTCGTGGTGATGGGGCCCTTTCAGGTGTTTAAAGGGCCCAATTTACACATGGGGATTACGGTTCATGGGCAAACGAGATGCACATTTTTGACAACCAAATTTACCGTAATTGGAAAAGCAAAAAAACAGTGGCCCCCAAAAACAAAAAAAAAAAAAAAAAAAAAAAAAAAAAAAAAAAAAGTTGAAAAGAGGTTTTTTTGAAAGTTTCGAAAACCAAATGGGCATGAAAATTTTTTTAAAAAACAAAGCCTTGCTTTTTTACCAAAAAAATGTGGAAAAAGCCAAGATTTGGGGTTTTTTTTTTCTGGTTTTTCGAAAGATTAAAAGTGGTAAAAAAACCCTTTTCCTTCCCAATCCCCAGGAATTTCCCCAAACTTTTGAAAATATGTTCCCAAAAAAAGCTTTTAACCAAAAAAACCGAAGGTGGCTTTTTTTGGGCCCGTTTTCCAAAAAAAAATTGGAAAAAACCATGAACACCTTTAATTTTAAAAAGGTCCTCGTTTCCTTTTTAAGGGGTTACCCCAAACGTTTAGGGGAAAATGTCCCTTACTTTAAAAAAGGTTTTAAAAAAGAAATTTGCCAAAAAGGAGTAATTTGGGGGGGCCAAACAAAAGAGGAAAAAACTTTAAAAAAAGGTTTTGGGTGAGGGAAAAGTAAGGGGGCCCTTTGATTGAACTTTGATAAAAGGGGGTTTATTTAAGGGTAATACAATTTAAGAAAAAGAGGATAAATAAATACCGATATGATGTGGGCAAATGAAAGTGTTTGTTGGTTTAGTTTTGGTAGAAAAAAAGACTGTTGGTAGATTTCAGGATGTACAGTTTATGAGGGGCCACAGAATATAATACTTTCAGTTGTAGCCACTGGAGAAAAGGTAGATGGGTACAAGGAAATAAAAGCATCAGGGAAAAAGGAGGTAAAGGGGTTTATAAACTAAAAGAGGGGGGCAGTGGGGAAGAAAAAACACTTTTGGAGGATGAGGGGCTAATAAAGGCATAGGCAATGGGGTCGAAGAGGAAGGGGGTAGGTTTAAAAATTAGTTTTAGAGGTTCAGCAGAATTTGTGGGTTTCAGGAAAGTGGGTGCAGGAGGAAGAGGAGCATTGGTGGAATGATGATGTAAAGAGAGTATTTAAAGGGGGAAAAGTTAGCAAAGAGAAATTTTTACAAAAAAAGAAGTGATGCAAGGAGGGGGAAGAGTATATGGAGAAAAAATGAAGGTAAAAGATTGGGTTTTTAAGCAAAGTAAAAAGAGAGCAAAAGAGAGAGTGGGGGGGCTGTTATCAACAAAATTTTTTTGAAATAAGAAAAAGTTTTGGGGAGATTAACAAGTTAAGGAAGCCTAGAGAAAAATGGATTTTTCGTAAAAATAGGAGAGGAGATTTTAAATGGAAGGGTTTTGAGGTATTGGGAAAATGGGGGGAATATTTTGAGGAATTGTTAAATGTTGATGAAAAAGGGAAGCTGTGATTTCTGTATGGGCAAGGGGGAATAACAAATTTTTAGGAGTAGGAAAGCAGTTGTGAGTGTGGGGGAAGTTGGAGGCAGGGTAAAATGAAAGGGGGTAAGGCAGCCGGGATTGATGGAAAAGATAGAAATGTTAAAAGCGGGTGGGGTATGTTTTGGAGTGGTTGGGCAATTTTTTAAATAAATGTAGGGAAGGGGGGAAGGTACCTGGGATGGCAGAGACATGCATTTTTTCCTTTATAAAAAGGCAAAGGGGAAAAAAGAGAGTGCAAAATTATAGGGGGATAAGTCGGGGTTGAGTGTACCGGAAAGTGTATGGTGAGTTATAATTAAAAAATTTTAAGAGTAAGAGGGAGAAAGGAAGAGATGAAAAAGGGGGTTTTTGGGAAAAGGGTAGGGGGTTTGTGGGGACCAGGTGTTTACAGGAAACATAAAAGTGAACAGTTTTTAGATAAGGCTAAAAGGCTTTGTGGCTTTTATGGATTTGGAAAAGGCGTTTTTCAGGGTGGATAGGGGGGGAAATGGGCAGATGTTGCAAGTGTAGGGTGTAGGAGGTAGGTTACTAAAAGCAGGAAGGTTTTTAGGGGGATAGGGGGCCAAGTTAGAGTATGTAGAAAGAGGGGGAAATTTTTCCCAGTAAAAGTAGGCCCTTTGACAAAGGGTGTGTCTGTCCCGGGTTTTTTAATAATTTATGTGGGGTTTTAAAGAATAAATGCAGGGGCCCTTTGGGAAGAGGCGTGGATTTAAAAAATAAAGAACACCACAGGTGGAGTTTTCACGCTGCTTTTCGATGACATGTGCTCTTGGGAGTTCTGAAAAGAAGCTGCAGGATTGGTGGAGAATTTGGTAGGGTGTGCAAAAGAAAAAAATTTAAAAGGGGAATACAGGAAAGAGTAAAGGGTTATGAGGATAAACAAAAGATTAGGTGATGAAGATTGAAAATCAATTGGAGGGAGGATATGGGGAGGGGAACGTATTCAATATTTGGGAGTGGGGTGTCAGGGATGGGGGCTATGAAAAATGAGGGGAATCATGAATTGATGAGGAAAAAGATGATGGGGCACTTAGGGGTCTGTGGGAAAAAGAGAAATTTGTCTTGGAGGCAAAAGGGGGGAAAGATGAGAGTATAGTTTACCAACGCTTTTATATGGGTGTGAAGCATGGGTGATGAATGTTTTTCAGCGAGGAGAAAGGCGGGGCGTGGGATGTCATGTCTAGGGGAATGTGTGGGGTGAAATAAAGCAGAGAATTCGTAGTTTGGAAATTGGAGGGGGGTGCGGGGTTTCAAAACTGTTGTCCAGAGGGCTGAGGGGGGTTGTTGGGTGGTTCGGACATTAGAAGAATAGGAAACAGAATAACTTCAAGAGTGATCTTTTGTGTGGAAGGAAGGGGGGGTAGGGGCGGCTAGGAAGGGTTGGGGAGGGGGTAAAGGGGGTTTTGTGTGCGAGGGTTTGGGACTTCCAGCAGGCATGCGTGAGCGTGTTGATAGGAAAGTGAAGGAGAAAAGGTTTTTAATACTTGAGTGCGGGTTTGGGGTAGCAAAGAAAATTTTATAAAAGGGTTTCGGGGAAACCGGCAGGCCGGACTTGATCCGGAGATGGGAAGGACAGTGCCTGCACTCTGAAGGAGGGGTGTTAATGTTTCAGTTTAAAAACTGTAGTGTAAAGCACCTTCTGGCAAGACAGTGATGGAGTGAATGTGGTGAAAATTTTTCTTTTGGGCCACCCTGCCTTTGGGGGGAATCGGGCCGTGTGATAATAATATAGAAAAATTAGTATTAACAAAATTTTTGCAAAGTTTTTTGTAATAAACAACGTGGTAAAAAATAAATGATAAAAACTTTAGGGCGGTGTGTGTTCAATCGTGAGTTTATATATATCAATATACAGTTTGGTCTCTCCGGCCCCAAATGTTTTGTAGGAATAGAAAAAAATTGGAAAAGAAAAAAAAAAAAACAACTAAAACAAAAAATAAATAATCGGTATGTGGAATTTTGCGATGTTGCCACCCCCACATCATTTTCTTAAACTTCTTGGGACTGATCTCGGAAGTAGTCAGATTTTTATTTTTTTTTGTTTTATTACCTTTTCAAAAAAAATTTGTTTTTTTTTAAATTCGTAAGAAAAAATTTTTTTTTTTTTTTCAAAATTTCTTGGACACTGGTGCGTGACTTAATTTTTGGCCTTGGCCCCTAAAAAGGGTTAGAAGTTCCTAAAAATTTTCCCGCCATCTCCCAATCCCCCAAACTCCCCATCTACAAACCCCCCTACTCTTTTTTAAAATGGCAAACCATTCTTCTCAGGCTTTCTTAACTTGTTTAACCACCCAAAATTTTTCTTCTTGTTTTCCATAAAATTTTTGACATGCCTTCCCACTTTTCATCGTTTCCCTTTTTGCATCTTAAACCCTCTCTTCACCCTTTCCCCCCATTCCCACCTGCCTTCTTATACACTTCTGCTTTGTAAAAACCTCTCAAAGCTGCCTTTTTCTCTTTTATCACCCCTTTACTTCATCATTCCACCAATCATTCTCTTTCCTCCTCCTCCCCCCCCTCCTATACCCCAAAAAACCTTGCCCCACATTCTAATACTGCTTTTTTTAAAACTTTCCAACCCTCTTCAACCCCCCCACTACCATATTCACCAGCCCACCTTTCTGCCCAAGTTGCTTTTTTTCACCTGAACTTCCCCCCCCCTTAGTTTATACACTTTCACCCCCTGTACTTGTTGTTGCCCAAATTTTCCTCTTACCCCCTCTCCCCTTTCTCTAACTAGCTACAACTAAATAAAGATTTGACATTCATTGCCCCTCTATAAAGTGTCATCCGGACTACCCCTCAAACCCTTTTTTCCACCAATACCAAAAACTAACAAACTTTCATTTTGTGCTTATCATACCTTGTAATTTATTTATCCTTTTTCATAAAATATGTATTCTTATTTCCAAACCTCTTTTACACTTGCCAATTAAAAACCCCCATTTTCATTTACTCTGGCACCTACCTCCCCCCAAAACATTTTTACCCACTTTAGCTTTGAAAACCCCCAAACCAAAGACTCTCACCTTCTTTCAAACCCCCCACGCACTCACTTACATTCCCAAAATCTCTCTCCCTCTCTCCTCTGCACTTCCTTTTCCCCGGGTGCAAAAATGTTTTATAAAAACCCACTTCTCAATCCAACCTTTATTTTCTCCACTAACCCCTTTGAATTAAACATTTAAAAACCCTTTTTTCTGTAAAAAAATTTTCCTTCAACATTATTGCTACTACTCCTTTATCAAAACTCAAATTAAAACCCCTTTGCCCAAAAACCCATTTTTTTCCCCACTGAAACCTCCCCCCCCACGGCTTTTTATCACTTAAAGCCAGAACATCCGTTCTTCTCATTTAAACATCCAATATCCCTTTCTTATCATTTCACAAATCCACTAATTCAAACATCCCACTTTGATGGTTTTTTCTTTTTCTTTTTAGTGGGCATACGGGAAAAAAGGGGTTACTAGCCCAGTGTTCCCAGCTTTTAGTTGACTTTTACAACACACATGGCTTTGGGGGAAAGATTCTTATACCATTTCCCCATGGATATAAGAGGAAAAGCAATAAGAACAAGAAATTAAGATAAAAAAAAGGAAACCGAGGAGTGTTAATAAAAATGTCATGTAGTGAAAGTACCTAATGAAAGTAGAAGTAAAAAGACCTACCTGAATCTTGCAGTTATCGACAGAAAAAAAGCCCCAGCAATCTACCATTATGTAAAACAATTACAGGCTTTATTTTACACTAAATTGGCAGGACGGTAGTACCTCCCCGGGTAGTTGCTGTCTACCAACCTACTAAAACCCTTTAAATTTTTTAATAATAATCTACCCTACATTTAGAGATAATCAACAATTATTCCCCCCATAATTTTTTCATTCTTTTTGTCCCCTTTGCTTTATACAAAGGAACAATGCACTCTCTCTGCCAATCCCCTAATCCCATTTAATAACTCCCTCTCCCATTTTTAACCCTTGAGGGTTTGGATGTACTGTAGGCTTACGACAGGGGTTTTTCGTATAGTACGCATAAATTTTAGCGCCGTCAAAACTCGAGGAAAAAGGCTGGGGAGACCAGATGGAGAGAATGGGTCTGTGTGTTGGTGTGTGCAGTAGAAAAAAAAATCTGGGACCAGTGGTGCTTTGGGAATGCCTTTAGTACACAAAGTCCACCCTGCCCCGCGGTAAGAAGTTCCTCCCTCCTCGGCGAACTGGGACCTTTTTTTCTCCGGACAGCTCTAATACAGAACTAAGTGCCGTGAGAGGTTTTAAAGGTTTGGTGGGTTTTTACCGAAACTAATGACCATAAAATTGGTAGTGAGGAAAACCCCGCACCCCACCTTCCCCCTCTGGTGGGGCCTCTTTTTCACGTTATTGTACCGAAACAAAAGAGGAAACTCCCATTTTCCAAATCCCAGATCAGATGTCTTTTTTGATGATAGTGAAGGTTAGAACTAAAAGCTCTTGAAAAAAGTTCCAGTAGTGATAGTGAATGCAATTTTCCCCCCAGTGAAGCGTCAGTATATACGACGATATATGCGCTCTGGTAATATGCCATATGCTATTCCAAGGGGAAGGAGTACATCCCGTGGCTGTACAACAGGAACAGACAGTAAAATGACTATGATAGTGTTGCAATTGGGATGGAAAATGTGAATGGTGGTGGTAGTGGTGGTGACGGCCGTGAGGCACCAGCAGTGGGCCATGCTCCCCACCCCGCCGTTGCCTCAGCTGATCTACAACAAGGCCACCATCCCCCCCACCCACCCACCACCTCCACAACCACAACCTCCAAAACCACAACCACAACCACCTGTCATTTTTCCACTACCCACCAGCAGACTGCACCTGGGAATTGGCGGGAAACCCTAGCAATTTTGTTCCCAAAAATGCCCCACCAGTTTGATGACAGCTAAGTGGAACGGCCATCTTGTACACTTGGGAACAATTCCCAAAATGAACTGGAATGTTTCAAGTTATTCTTTGACAAACCCCCTGATCGAAAGTATTGTCATGGAAAGCAACACATACTACGAGTAACCATGGCAAACACAATACTTTCACCAAAAATCACGTCTACACCAGTGGAAGGAGGCAACTGTGGCTGAGATGTATTTTTTTCTTTGCACAATAATGCTTATGCCACATGTGTATAAGCACAAAGTGAAATCATACGGGTCAACAGACCGCCTGATTGCAACCCCAGGTTTCAGTGACCTAATGCCAGTGAATCGATTTGTGCTAATGTTACGTATGCTTCACTTCTCAGACAAAACCAGGCCTGACAGAAACGACAGGTTATATAAGATTAGGCATGTGTTTGTGTATCTGAAAGACAATTCAATATGTGTTTTTATCCCTTCAGGAAGCTTGTAACTGACGAGTCTTTGATTCTGTTCAAAGGAAGACTCTCTTTCAAGCAGTACATACCAAGCAAGGGGAAACGCTTTGGCATAAAGTTGTTTGTGCTTTGTGATTGTTACAGTGGTCTGGTATTGGATATTATTGTGTACACTGGAAGTTATACATTGCAAAATACCGGGAAGTTATTGGGCATCTCTCGTGATGTGGTTAGAACAATGATAGAACCATACCTTGTAAGGGGGCATAAAATTAATACTGATAACTGGTACACAAGCCCTTACTCAGTGATTTTTTGCGAGTGAACATGACAGATGTGTGTGGCACAATGGGGTGCAAATGGGAAAAACATATGCCCAGGTTTGACGCTGGCACTCGTAGAGGTGAGGTGCAGGATTTGCCGCCAATGACATCATGGCATTTCGATGGAAATGACAAACGAGATTTCACATGTTGTCATCTTTTCACCCTAATGAAATGGCACAGTGGCAGGCAGCATAGAGAGAGCAATGAACCCTTTTCTAAAACCTCAGCTGTGATTGATTACACCTTCAATAGCACTCAGTGGACAAATGTGACATGCAAATTGGGTTTGCTGTTGTGTTTGCAAGAGTTATAAGTGGTACATAAAAACTCTTTTTCCATCTTCTGGACATTTCCATGCTCAATGCTTATAATATGTATAAGATGAGGACCAGAAACAAACCACAATACGGCAAATTCTGTTTGTTTGTCATCAGACAAATATATTCAAGTACCAAGGAAGAACACCTGCAATAGACCGCCCACCAATTATCAACAACTACCTTTTCGTCTGAAGCATGGTGATCACTTCCTGGTAAAACTCGCTGCTACTGCTTTCAAGAAAAAGACTAGAAGAGGTTTTTAGTCTGGGGCACGTACAAAAAAATGCCACAACAACGCAGAGACACTCGTTTTATGTGTGAGGAGTGTTTAAAAACTCACTGTGCATGACACCATGTTTCAAAGAGTTCCACAGGCTGCAGAACTTCTAGAAACATTCCCTGTGACTGTATATGTGTATATAAAATATAGAAAAATAGTAATAAACAACATTTCATATCGTCTGTTTGTGTAAATATTTTCTAAAAACAAAACAATGACAACAGTGTTTACGCCCTTATTGTGTAGTATTGAAAAAGAAAAAAAACTTACAAAATACTGACACATTGGTCTCACAGGCCATAAAAGTTACTTGGAAAAAGAAAAAAAATTAAAAATATAAAAAATTAGTACACAAAGTAAATAAAAGAATACCGGGAGACAGCAGTCGCAATGTTGCCACATTTTCCCCCTTTTTCATCAACTTAACGCCTCCATATCTTGGTAAGTAAATTTATGGTAAAAATTTTTTGTTTAGCCTATAAAATTAAAAAAAAAAACTATTTTTTCATAAGAAAAAAATATTTTTTTTTTTTTTTAAATTTGGCCAACCCTGAGAACGAGTCTCTGAGAGGACCTTGTCAACCCTCAAAGGGTTAACTATCAAATCCATTCATTCCCTAGGCTTTTCAATTCACTCCAAAACTTTTCTTATTTTTAACAAAATTTGTTGATAACATCTCACCCTCTTTTCTCACTGCTCTCTTTTTACACTTCTTCACCACTCTCTTAACCTCTCTTTTTCTCTCCATATACTCCTCACTCTTGCATCACTTTACTTTGTAAAAGCTTTTCTATGCTAACTTTTTCTCTCTTATTACTCTCCATACATCATTCCACCAATCACTCTTCTCCCCTCCCGCAAACCCACTATACTCTCACTACCCCTCTATCCTCCAACAGTTGTTTATATCTTACCCAAACTACCTCTTCATTTTGTTTTATAAACCTTTTCCCTTTTCTTACTTGCTGCTTCCATTTTTTCCCTTTTATCCCATCTACCTTTTACTTCACTGTAGTTACACCTAAAAAGTGATTTGAATATCTGTGGTCCCTCTATAAAAAATGTACATCTTGAAGTCTACCCCAACAGTCCCTTTTTTCTACCAATATGTGGTCCAACAAACTACTGTTATTATGCCCAACATTATATCTTGTAAAAAAAACCAAAAGAAATTCAGAATGCTACATTGCACCCCACTATGGGGTATACAAGAGCATAATGAATATGTATGTTACTGGAGCAACAAAAGCAGACTGGGAAATAATGAATAGACATGTGTTAGACTAGCAAGATTTCATTTTAAATTTTAACTTTCATTATCTTATTCCCCAAGCAGCCCTACACAATGCTACATAATAAATTAATAAATTTAACAAGATTCATTCATCTTATTACAAGCCAATTATAAATATGAGAAGACAAGATCCACCACAAGAAATATAGATCACTTAGTAAGGACTGGTACACATGAAAGAACTTTATACAAAAAAAAAACAATACAGAGAGAATATCTAAACACAAGTACAAAGGGAAATGGAGGAGAACCCCTAAGAAGGCTATCATGTAAGATTTACAAGACCAACTTTTGAGATAACCAAGACAGAAAATAAAAAAGCTAGACAGCTATAAATGTAATGTTAATATAGGTGTTGTAGAGAACAAAAATAAGGTTGACTGACTACCTGCAAAAGACAAAATTCACCACACATCAACAATATACATTCAGAATGAAATTGTGTCTCATTAATTTAAGTTTCATGGCATGATAAATGAAAATACAAAAGATAAGGAAGGAAGGACAGATTTTTATTTTCCTGGGGTGTCAGGCCTATGATCTATTGCCTCACAGGCATCAGTCAATTCTTGGAAACACAAGATAGTTGACAGTCAGGAGAAAGAGACAGGGAAATGATGAGATATTTGATTTGAATAAAGTAAACAGTTCCCCAAGACTCAGTTCTTTTTCCACTGATGTTCAAGTTATCAACAATATGTTTGCAAATTATGCAAAAATGAACAGAGAAAGACTGCAAAAAAGCTAAAAAGATGAAATGGGCAGACTGCTAAAATGAGAAAATAAATGACTTTGTATCAACCCTAATAAAAGTGAAAAGGATGAGAGAAGAATGGAGGAGGAGGAAGAAAAATATAAGGCTAGACAGACAATAGAATACTGTCAGTGGTGTATACAACAATGACAGACAAATGAATAATCCTCAGGAACATTCACATTAGTCCAAGATAATATATACCACCTACATGAGACCAGAATTGTAGTATGCAGCACCAGCATGAAATCCACATCTCAAACACATAAGAAAGCTTGAGAATCGATTTTCTCCCTACCAGGCTATTCCTGAGATTAAGCACCTGGATTATGAGGACAGGTATGAAGAGCTGAACCTCACAACACTGAGGAAGACAAGAACAAAAGGCATGAGGAATGCACCAAGGAAGAAGGTAGTGGGGTTAATTTCAAAAAGATTTTAAATGTAAATACCTACATAGTTCTTTCATTAAACCCTTGGTATTCATGGCTTTTGCTTTTGCAGACCTTGGCCATTATTATTTTTTTTCAAAAAAATGCAAATGCTAATACTATGCAAGTGTATCTTTATTTAGTTATATTTTATTAACACATCAACTGTTTCCCACTAATGCAGGGAGACCCGAAAAAGAAAAACTTTCTTCCTCACTCCATCACTGTCTTACCCGAGGCATACTAACAGTCCAGTTATAAAACTGCAACATTAACACCCCTCCTACAGAGTGCCGGCACTATACTTTCCCATCTCCAGGAATCAAGTCCGGTCTGCCAGTTTCCCTGAAACCCTTCATAAATGTTACCTTGCTTAAACTCTAACAGCACGTCAAGTCCTAAAAACCTCTTGTCTCCATTTGCTCCTATCAACACACTCGCACACGCTTGCTGTAATCCAAGCTCCTTGCACACAAAACCTCCTTTTCCCCCCCCTCCAACCTTTCCTAGGCTGACCCTTATCCCCCTTCCCTCCACTACAGATTTTTACATTCTCACAGTAATTTTTATTTCATTTCAAACCTCTTACATGTCCAAACCATCTCAATTACCCCTCCTCACCCTCTGGATAATAGTTTTGGTAATCCCACACCTCCTAATCTCCAAACTACAGATTCTCCCGCATTATATTCACACCACACAATCTCCAGTGCCCTCAGCCCTTTTCCTTGTTGCAAATTCACAACCCATGCCTCCCACCCATACTAGAGTGTTGGTATTTAAATATACTCTCATACATTCCATCTTTGCTTTCATGGATAAAGTTCTTTGTCTCCAGACACTCAGTGCACCACTTGCCCTTTTTCCCATCGTTAATTCTATGATTCCCTCATCCTTCATAGACCCATCTGCTACACATCCACTCCTAAATATCTGAACACATTCACCTCCTCCATACTCTCTCCCTCCAATGTGTATCCAATCTTTGTTCCCAAATTTTTTTTTGTTATCCTTTTCACCTTACTCTTTCCTTGTTCACTTTTAATTTCCTTCTTTTACATTTCCCTACCAAACTCACCAACCAACCTCTGCAACTTTTCTTCAGAATCCCCAAAAAAACACAGCGTCATCACCAAAGAGCAACTGTGACAACTCCCATTTTTTGTTAGATTCTTTATCTTTTAACTCCACACATCTTCCCTACACCCGAGCATTCACTTCTCTTACAAATCCAATCTATAAATATATTGAAAAAACCATGGGACTCACACATCCCTGTCTTAGGCCTACTTTTACTTGAAAATAATCTCCCTCTCGCCTACAAACCTAAACCTGAGCCTCACTATCCTTGTAAAAACTTTTCACCACTTTCAAAAACCTACCTCCTATTTCTGTACATTGGCAACATCTGCCACACTGCCCACCTAACCAACATAAAAATATGCCTTTTCCAAACCCATAAATGCCACAAATTCCTCTTTACCCTTAAACTAAATATTGTTCACCTATACGTTTCACTGGAAACACTTGGTCTACCACACCCCCCACTTTCCTAAAAGCCTCCTTGTTCATTTGCTATCCTGCTCTCTGTATTGCCTTAATTCCCTTTTAATAATAACTCTACCACACACTTTACCAGGTATACTCAACAGACTTTTCTTTCTTTTAACAAACCGGCCATATCCCACCAGGGCAGGGTGGCCCAAAAAGAAAAACGAAAGTTTTTCTTTTTAAATTTAATAATTTGTACGGGAAAAGGGGTTACTAGCCCTTTGCTCCCGGCATTTTAGTCGCCTCTTACAACACGCATGGCTTACGGAGGAAGAATTCTGTTCTACTTCCCATGGAGATAAGAGAAAAAAACAAGAACAAGCACTAGAAAGAAAATAAAAAAAACCCAGGGGGTGTGTATATATATACCCTATCATCCACCTTACGATCGAGTTCAGTTCTGAGAAACCGGTCGTAAGTCGAAATGGTCGTAAGTTCGAAATGGTCGTAAGCCCGAAATGGTCGTAAGTCGAACTTTACTACTGAATATCAACAAAAACATTTTTGTAATGACTTTATTTTATTGTTTTTTTTTGGTATTTCATGTTTTACTTTATTTTGTATGCTGTTAGTACTGTATTTTATACTGTAAGGTTTTAGGATAAACACTGTGTACAACACAAATAGTTGTTTTTTTTCCCAGAAATTTGGCATAAAAATCACAGTCGTAAGTCGAGGGGTCGTAAGTCGAAAAAGTCAAAGTCGGATGGTAGGTGTATATGCTTGTATACATGTATGTGTAGTGTGACCTAAGTGTAAGAAGTACAAGACGTACCTGAAATCTTGCATGTTTATGAACAGAAAAAAAGACACCAGCAATCCTACCAACATTAAAACAATTACAGGCTTTCGTTTTTAAAATCATTTGGCAGGACGGTAGTACCCCATGGGCGGTTGCTGTCTACCAAACCTACTACCTATAACTCAACAGACTTATTCCCCTATAATTTTTACACTCTCTTTTGTCCCCTCTGCCTTTATACAAAGGAACTATGCATGCTCTCTGTTAATCCCAAGGTACCTTAACCATTTCTATACATTTATTAATAAAAACATAACCACTCCAAAATTATATCCCCACATGCCTTTAACTTTCTATATTTATGCCATCAATCCCAGCTGCTTTAACCCCCTTTCATTCTACTAACGCCCCATGCACCTCCCCCACACTCACAACTGGTTCTTCCTCACTCTAATGTTATTCCTCCTTGCGCTATACACAAAATCACAGCTTCCCTATCTTCATAAACATTTAACAGTTCCTCAAAATATTCCCTCTATCTTCCCAATACCTCTAACTTTCCATTTAACCTTAAATGGTAAACTTATATGTTATATATGTATACGTTCACTCGTGCAGGGTCCTGAATACATATTTTGAAAAAAAAAAAAATTTTTTTTTTTTTTCATAGAAAAAAAGAGCAAATTTTTTTAAGTGTTTTAGAATAAAAAAAAATTAGGGTCAGTACTTACAGAGATATGAGGCAGAGAAGTTGGCACTGGATGCTCATGTGACTGCAACATGGAATCTTGCTGCTTGCAGAAGTGTTGCCGATATAAACCCTTTTTTACTATTTTCATATTATTTTATATAATTTTCATGTTCTGATAATTACAATTTATAGTAGTTCTTGTCATTTATAACCAACCTTTGTTCTGACAATGTATTAGGTTTCTGAAATTGTACTCAAATTGTCACAAACACATTGACAGGTGGACATTTACACCTGCCTTGGTCATTTACTATTTTCTTGGATATACAACCTGTCAGTATTGTATACCATTTTTGATGTTCATCTTGTCAGATGCTGCAAAAACGTGGCATCTTGGTACAGAAAACACCTTGGACAAAACCTTTCAAGTAATAATTGTTGGATCTGGGAGGGACATGAACTCTCAGTGGCTACATTCCCCACTACTACTACTACTACTACTCTGCACCTCTCCTTCTGGCAGTATTTAAGTCTCTGCACTGTCGCTTGATCTTCAGATGTTCCTGACTATGGAACTGAACTTCTCCCGGCAAGGGACTGACAACCTCAAATTCTACGACTTCAAGGGTGATGGACTGATTACATCGTCTTCACATCTCTACTGTTCCTGCCTACTTTCTGTATTCGACTGAAGAAGCCTACAGTGTAGGCGAAACGTTTCAGAATAAAGTTCCCTAACTGTTGCATATGTGTCTTACCTAATATCCTCTTTTTTTTAAAATACTGTTATCTATAACAAAACCCTTTGTATACAAAGTTCAAGCAAACGCTCCCCATTATCATTTAACCGGGCACCCCAAACTTACCTACCACACCCTCTCTAAATGCTTTTTCCTATTTTAGCATTTAGGTCCCTTACCAAAAATTACTCTTTCACTTAGCTCAAAAGTTCCTCCCACACTCACTAAACATCTCCTAAAATTCTCTCTCTCTCCTCTACACTCCTCTCTTCCCCAGGTTATACACACTTATCATGACCCACTAATTCACATCCAACCCTTATTTTTAAACCACATATCCCTTGAATGTATACATGTATATCCCTCTTCTTTTCCCCCAAAACTGATCCTTCAACATTATTGCTACCCCTTCCTTTGCTATATCTGTCAGATACTAGTGACTTAATCCCATTTATTTCTCCCACTGAAACTCGCCTACCCTTCCAACTTTGTTTTGCCTAGGGCTATGACGTCCAACTTTTTTTTCATTATAAGATTTGCAATCATCTTTTTCTTATCATCTGCCTACAATCCATGCACATTCAAACATCCCAATTTTATAAAGTTTGTCTTTTCCTTGTTTTTAGTAATTTATACAGGAGAAGGGGTTACTAGCCCACTGCTCCAGGCATTTAGTTGCCTCTTATGACACACACAGCTTACGGAGGAAGAATTCTGTTCCACTTCCACATGGAGAGAAGAGGAAATAAACAAGAACATGAGCTAGTAAGAAAAAAGAAGAAAACCCAGAGGGGTTAGTATATATATGCTTGTACATGCATGTGTAGTGTGACCTAAGTGATAAGTAGAAGTAGCAAGACATACTTGCAACCTTGTGTGTTTATGAGACAGAAAAAGAAACCAGCACTCCTACCATCATGCAAAACAATTACAGGCTTATGTTTCACACTTATCTGATAGGACAGTAGTACCTCCCTGGTGGTTGCTGTCTACTTATCCTATTTTATAAAACATGAATCCAATACAAAGTGCAAGTTGTCACCAATGCTCTTTGCTGATGACACAGCTCTTTTGGGGGATTCTGAAGAAAAGTTGCAAAGGTTGGTGGATGATTTTTGGGAAAGTGAGTAAAAGAAGGAAATTAAAAGTGAACATAATACACTAGGAGAAAAACAGGTGGATGGTACACTGATGTAACTGTGGTAACAACAAACTCTATCCATGGAGGCAAGAAAGGAATGTACTAGAGTGCAGTGATATGAACACTGAGGCTTTCACCTCTACTTTTGAACGCTACCGCAAAAGCTGACATCATTCGTATTTTGCTTTTTATACCCTTTGTTTTGGTCGTATATATACGTCTTACAAGCCACCATTTTTGACATATATATACTCATAAATTCTAGTGGCTTCAAATCAAGCAGGAGAAAGCTGGTAGGCCCACATGTGATTGAATGGGTCTGTGTGGGTCAGTGTGCACCATATAAAAAAAATCCTGGAGCACTCAGTGCATGAGAAAAAAAACTCCAACTGTTTTAATTAAAATGCCGACTTTGTGGTCTATTTTCATAGAGTAGTTATGGTTGTTATTCTCGTTTTCTTGGTCTCATTTGACAGAATGGAAAACATATTATAGAAATAGAGTGATTTTGATTGGTTTTACTATAAAAGAACCTAGAAATGGAACTCAAAGTAGAGGAAATGTTTGATTTTTGCTGATGTTCAAAAGTAAACAAATGATGTCATTGTCTTGCTTTCTATTTTAAATAAAAAATTCAAAATAGAAAGCAAGAGTAATATCAGAGGGGCCTGGAGAACATGACTGATGAACAAAGAAAATGTTATTTCAGAGCCAGGAATGTCTGCTTTGTTCATTCTGGACCCTATTTTGAATTTGGTTTATTTTTTAATTTTTGTGAAATTGGCCAAATTGCAAATTTCTGACCAATGTATTGGTGTAGTGAAACAGTTAAATGGCAGTTTCAGTACTCAATCGAAGAAAAAAATGGGAGTTCTAAAGAAATAGTATATGTTGGTAGACTGCGAACACATGAATTAGCGGAAAATAGTGGCTCAAAGTGGACGAAATCACCATTCAATAAATATCTCCGAGGTCACTACTTTTCAGAGAGCGTAATGACTCAGTTTTTTCATCAAATTTCATTCTTTTGGTGTCATTACAATTGGGGAAAATGTTTCTCTATCATTTCATAAAATTTTTTTTTTTTTTTTTTTAAATTTTCCAAACACCAGGAGGACACATCGGATTCAGGGTTGTCGACAGCAAATCTAATTAGCTAGTTTCCTACACGTAAAGCAAACATCATATTATTGCAATATCTAAGAATTTTTTTTATACAATTTACCTGGTCTCAATAGAATGTCTTTGTTTTTCTCACTGAGACACTTTTACAAATAAGTTCTTGTGTCCGTGGTGCGATGGCCTGGTTGATTGGAAATACACAAAACCTGAAATTTACCAGATTATTAATTCCATAGCTGTAAATCGACAGTTGCATCTTATAAGACTTTCAGAGAAGGTCACATTTTATATTTAAAATGCCAAAGTTTGAACTTATACTTATACTATTTTATATTAGCTACTTTACACCTACAAAAAACTGGATGTAATATGGAGTATGTAATACTTGTACAAATTTTCTTAGTTATGATGTTAATACATTGAAAAATTCATCTAGTTAGGAAAATATATTCAGAGAAAATTGTTATATTATTTCCTCAACCACACAAAAATAAAGCAGGTCTAATAGGATGCTTGATTCACTCAGCTCTGCTGGGTTATGGGGTTATGACCATTATTAATGAAGCTTATAACAAGGTGAACTTATAGTTTAAAAAAAAAAATTACCAGTGCAAGAAATATATTAAAAAACAAGCAATTGGTTATTGAATGAAAAGAATCGAGTCCTAGACCTAAGCGAAACAAAGCTGAAGGGGCGTTAGGGGGAAGTAGTTTCAGTGGGGAGAATAACTGGCATCAAGTCAGGCGTTATCTAAGAGAGTTAGAAGCTAAGGAAGGAGTTAGCAATATTGATTGAAGGATCAGATATGGAAAAGAGAAAGTGGGAATATAAATGTATAAATTCAAGGATATGTGATTAAATTAAGGGATGGATGTGAGAAGGGGTTCCATAATTAGTGTGTATGCACCTGGAGAAGAGAGGAGTTAGAGGACAGAAGGACAGAGATTTTGGGAGATGTATAGCAAATGTGTAAGAACTTTTGAGCCAAGTGAACAAGAGTAAAAAACTTTTTGGGGGGGGGTGGGTAGGGGGCCTAAATGCTAAAGTAGGAGAAAAATTTAGAGGAGGGTGTGGTAGTTAAGTTGATTGGTGCCAGGATGTAAATGATAATGGGAAGCATTTGATCGAAATTTGTATAGAGGAGAGGGGTTGGTTATAAGGTAACACCATTTAAGAAAGAGAGGATAAATACATTATACAAGATACGATGCAGGGCAAAATGACAGTACAGTAGTTTGCTGGACTATGTATTAGTAGATAAAAGACTGTTTGGTGACTTCAGGATGTACATGTTTATAGAGGGGCCACAGATATATCGAGTCACTATTTAGTTGTAGCTACAAATGAGAGTAAAAGATAGATTGAGATACAAGGAAAAATGGAAGCAGAAAGTTAAGAGAGAAGTGAAGGTTTATAAAACCTACAGAGAGCGGATATGGGTAAGATATAAACAACACTGGAGGACCAGATGGGCTAGTGAGAACATAGGCAATGGGGTAGATAGGCTGTATGGATAAGTTTAAGAATATAGTGTTAGAGTGTTCAGCAGAAGGTTTGTAGGTTACCAGGAAAAGTGGATTACAGGAGGGAAAGAAGAGTGACTGGTGGATGGTTGATGTGATAGAGTGTAAGAGAAAAAGTTAGCATATGAGAGGTTTTTACAAAGCGAAAGTGATGCAAGGAGGGAGCTAAGTAGTATTTGGAGAGAAAAAGAGAGGATTTTTTTAAAGAGTGGTGATTGCAATGTAAAAAGAGAACAAATGAGAAAGTGAGTGGATGTTGATCAAAAAACTTTGCTGGAAAATAAGAAAAAAGTTTTGCAGCGAGGAGATTAGTAAGTGAAGAAAGCCTAGGGAGAAAAGAATGGATTTGTTAGTTAAATATAGGGAGAGGAGAGTTAATTAAATGGAAGGTAGAGGTATCAGGATGATGGAGGGAATATCTTGAGGAATTGTTAAATGTGATGAAGATACGGAATGCTGCAAATTTCATGTATGGGGCAAGGAGGAATACATCTTATAGGAGTGGGCAGAGGAACCAGTTGTGAGTGTGGGGAAAGTGCGTGGGGGAAGTAGGTAGAATGAAAAAAGGGGGTAAAGCAGCTGGGATTGATGTGATAAAAGATAGAAATCTTAACAGCAGGTGGGGTACAGCTTTTGTGAATTGGTTTTAGTCGGTGGGAGACGGGCCCGACTTGTGAAAAAAAAAAAAAAATGTATGGAAGAGGGAAAATGTTACCTAGGGATTAGCAGCGAGCATGCATAGTTCCCTTTGCATAAAGCAAAGGGGACAAATAGTGTAAAAATTATAGGGAATAAGTCTGGTGAGTTTACTGGTAAAGTGTATAGTAGAGTTATTACTGATAGAAATTGTGAGTAAGATGGGAGCAGGATAGCAGATAAACAAGGAGGCTTTAGAAAGGTAGGGGGTGTGTAGCACAAGTATTTGCAGTGAAACACATAGTTAAACAGTATTCGAAAGGGATGAGGTTTTTGCGGCATTTATGGTTTTGGAAAAGGAATATGACAGGATGGATAGGGGAAGCAATGTGGCAGATGTTGCAAATGTTGAGAAGAGGAGGTAGGTTTTTGAAAGTGGTGAAAAGTTTTTACGAGGATTAGTGAGGTCAGGTATAGAGTATGTAGGGAGAGGGAGAATATTTCAATTAACAAGTAGGCCTAAGAAGGATGTGTGATGTATCACCATGGTTATTCCAATAAATTTATACTAGATGGAGTTGTAAGAGAAGTGAAGCTTCAGGTGTAGGAAGAGGTGTGGGGTTATAAGATAAAGAATTCTAACACACACAGGAGTGTCACAGTTGCCTCTTTAGTGATGACACTGTGCTTATTGGGGATTCTGAAGAGAAGTTGCAGAGGTTGGTTGATGAGTTTGGTAGTGTATGTAAAAAAAGGAAAATTAAAAGTGAAACACAGAAAATGAGTAAGGTGATAAGGATAACAAAAAAATTAAGGTAATGGAAGATTGGATATACAGATTGGAGGGAGGAGAGTATGGAGGTGAATGTGTTCAGATATTTTGGGAGTGGTCGTGTCAGTCAGATGGGGTTTATGAAGGATGAGGTGAATCCAGAATGCTGAGGGGAAAAAGGTGAGTGGTGCACTGAGAGTGTATGGAAAACATGATCTTTATTCATGAAAGCAAAGAGGGGAATGTATAGTGCTATGCTACCAATGCTCTTGTATGGCGTGTGAGGCCACAGGTTGTGAATGTTGCAACAAGGAGAAAAGCTGGAGGGCAGTGGAGATGTCATGTAGAGGGCAATGTGTGGTGTGAATTTAATGCAGAGAATCCATAGTTTGGAGATTAGGTGGAGGTGTTAGGATTAACAAAACTCATTATCCAGAAGTGATGAGGAGGGGTAACTGAGATGGATTGGACATGAGAGAGGACCAGAAGAAAATTGAATGCTACGAGAGTTATACAAATCTGTAGTGGAGGAAGGCAGGGTAGGGGTTGGCCTAGGAAGGTTGGAGGGAGGGGGTAAGGATGTTTTGTGTGCAAGGGGCTTGGACTTCCAGCAAGCATGTGTGAGAGAGATTCAGGATAGTGACTTGTGTCCTGGAAATGGGATGCTACAATACCTGACTTAAAGGAGGGGTTTGGGATATTGAAAGTTTGGGAGCGACATCTAAAACTGTTGTATCTGAGTGCCTCTACAAAGACAAGGATTATGTATGTGTGTGATATTAAAGAGTTAAATGTGATGATGAAATTTTGATTTCTTTTTGGGTTTTTTCTTTCTTTTTTGGGTCCACCCTGCCTCGGCAGGAAACGCAAACATTAAAAAAAAAAAAAAATTGGCAATCTCCCACTTGAGGCAAGGTGACCTAACAGAAAAAACAAAAAGTTTTTTCTATTAACATTTAGTAATTTACACATGGAAGGGGTTTACAGCCTCTCTCCCAGATCACCTTTAACAAAATGCATGGCTTATGAAGGAAGAATTCCTCTCCACTCCTCATGTAGAAATTATTGATTTTCAAGAAAGAAAAATTGTGAAGTTTAGAACTTACCTTGAGATAATCCAGGAATCTCCAAATCCCATTTGTGATTATTTTTCCTAACAGTCCAACAACGTTTCAATTTCAGTGGCAGTAATATGAATCCTCGAGTAGTTTCGATTATTGTGAGAAGCAGAGCTGTGATAGTTCTTCTGCCAATATATCGATGCCAATTTGCATTCTGCCATGAAACCGAAGTGTTGGGCAATGTGTTCCTGTAATGTTTTTAGACAGAAATTTAACATTAACCCATTTAACCAATTTTGTTTTTCAAAATGTGCGCCACTTCCCACAAGCAGGGTGACCAAAAGAAAAAAAAAAAAAAACAGGAAGAGAAAACTTTCATCACCATTCAACCACTTTCACCATCACTCATACATAATCACTGTCTTTGTAGAGGCGCTCCGACACACAGTTTTTAGACATCCCTCCAAACTGCCAACACCTAAAACCCCTCCTTTAAAGTGCAGGCATTGAACTTCCCATTCCCAGGGACCTCAAGTACAGGGGCTAAACCCCCCAGGGTTTTCCTGAATCCCTTAATATTACCTGCCCACACTCCCATCAACGCGTCAAGATCCCTAAAAACCATTCCATCCTATCTGCACCACCCTGATGTGTTGTAAACATACTTTAATGATTTATTACACTTGATCAAGTGGTTGCATCAGTGATGTCATAATTGGTAGTAAAATATAATTTATGGGTTCGAATGTAGTTAAAAAGTCAGGACGAGTATGGGGATTTTCAGGTCAGGAAAGTCTTGGAATGCAAGGATTTTTTGCCATACAGGAAAAAACGTTTATTTAATTATTAACATTTCGGCAGTTTCCTATCAAGCACAGTTGCCTGAGAAAGAAAATTTCATCACCCATCACTCCATCACTCTCTTGGACCAGGGTTATCATACACTACATTATAAAACTACTACATTAACACCCCTCTTTCAAAGTGCAGACACTGTACTTCCCCATCTCTAGGACTCAAATCCAGTTGCGGGTTTCCCTGAATATCCTTCATAAATGATACCTTGCTTACTCTCCAAACAGCATAGCAAGTCCTAAATAACCATTCGTCTCCATTTGCTCCTGTCTAACATGATCATGCATTGAACAACCATGGTGACATCAAACATCCTGTTAAGGCCTACTTTTACTGGGAAATTAATCTCCTTCTCGCCTACATACTCTACCTGTGAGCCTCACTATCCTCGTAAAAAACTTTTCACCGCTTTCAATAAAAGTGTTTACATTGAAGCTATATATGTTAATAGTTTTAGATAAAGTTAGGGAAGTTTTCACTGTATTTATGGATTTAGAAAATTTATTATAGAGTGGATAGAGGAGCAATGTGGCGGGCCACAGCATTGCAAGTATATGGGGATAGTTAGTAAGTTACTAATGCTGTAAAAAATTTTATGAGGTCAGGTTAGGCGTGGTGTAGAAGAGAGGGAGATCACTTCCCAGAGAAAAAGTAGGTTTTTAGACAAGGATTGTGTAATAAGGTCACCATGGTTGTTTTATATATTTATAGATGGGGTTGGTGAAGGAGGTAAATGCTAGGGTGTTGGGGAGAGGGTGGGAATTAATTATGGGGAAATCAATACCAAAATGGGATTGAACAGTTACTTTTTTGCTGGTGATAACTGTGCTTATTGAGATTCTTATAAAAAATGTTGAAAAGGTTAGTGAACAAGTTTGGGGAAGGGGTTGTAAAGGTGAAATTGAAAGTGAACATAGATAAGAGTAAGGTGATGAGGCGGTACCAAATGATTTAGATAAAGAAAAAATTGGATATTCACATTGGAGAGAGGGGTGTATGGAAAGAAGTGAATGTTTTCAGATATTTGGGGAGTTGGACGTGTCAGCGGATGGGTTTGTGAAGGACGAGGTTACTATTCCGTTTTAAAATTGACGAAGGAAAAAGGCGAGTGGAGCGTTTGAGTATTAGTTTTTTATTTTTTGTTGTTGTTGTTTTTAAACAAGATGGCCATCTCCCATCCGAGGCAGGTGACCCAAAAAGAAAGAAAATCCCCAAAAAGGAAAAATTACTTTCATCATCATTCAACCAACTTTCACCTCACTTGGCACATAATCACTGTTTTTAAGAGGTGTCAGAACACAACAGTTTAGAAGCATATTCGTATTAAGATACACAAACATATCCTGCTAATATCCCGAACCCTCCTTTTAGAGTGCAGGCATTGTATGTACTTCCCATTTCCTAGGACTCAAAGTCGGCTATTACAAAAATAAACCGGTTTCCCTGAATCCTTCACTAAATATACCCTGCTCACACTCAACAGATCGTCAGGTCCCAAATACCATTACCCTAGTCTCCATTCACTCCCATTGAACACGCTCAAAGCACACCTGCTGAGAAGTCCAAAACCCCTCACCACAAAAAACCTCCTTACCCCTTCCTTCCAACCTTTTAGGCGACTCCTAACCAGCCCTTCCTTCTCCTACAGACTTATACGCTCTCCATGTCATTCTACTTTAGATCCATTCTCTCTAAATGACCAAAACCACCTCAAACAACCCATTTTCAGTCCTCTGACTAATATTTTTATTAACTCCCACCCTTCTTCCTAATTTTCCACACTCGAATTTTCTTACATAATATTTAACCACACATTGCCCTTAGACAGGGGCATCTCAATGCCTCCAATTGCCTCCTGCTGCAGCATTTACAAAACCAAGCTTCACACCATATAAGAGTGTTGGTAATACTATACTTTCATACTTCCCTTCTTTGCCTCCAAATATAACATTTTTTTGTCTCCACATATACCTCGATGCAACACTTACTTTTTTCTTCATTCAATCCTATGATTAACCTCGATCCTTCAAGAAAATCCATTGCTGACATGTTCAACTTCCAAACATCTGAAAACATTCACTTCGTCCATAACTTCTCCTCCCCAATGTGATATCAATTTTTCTTTAACTTAAATCATTTGTACTCTCATCAACCTAACTCTTTTCTATGTTCACTTTCAGCTTTCTACCTTTACACCACACTCCCAAATTCTGTCCACTAACCTTTGCAACTTTTTCTTTAAAATCATCCCATAAGCACAGTATCTCCAGCAAAATGTAACTGTGTCACTTCCCATTTTGTTTTAATTCCTCATAATTTAATCCCACCCCTCCCCCTGAACACCCTAGGCATTTACTTCTTTTACAACCCCATCTACAAATATATTAAACAAATAGTGACAACATTACACTATCCCTGTCTAAGACTACTTTTTCGGGAAGTAGTCTCCCTCTCTTCTACACACCCTAACCTGAGCCTCACTAAATCCTCATAAAAACTCTTTACAGCATTTAGTAACTTACCACCTATTCCATATAACTTACAACATCTGCCACATTGAGTCATTATCCACTCAATCTATGCTTTTCTAAATCCATAAAGCAATAAAAACTTCCCTTTTACCTTTATCTAAATACTGTTCAGAGATATGCTTCAATGTAAATACTTGATCTACACATCCCTTTACCCACTCTAAAACCTCCTTTGCTCATCTGCAATTCTACATTTATTAAACAAAATTACCAACCACATCCAGCACTATGTCCCCCGCTGCTTTTAACATTTCTGTAATGATCCCGTCAGTTCCAGCTGCTTACCCCCTATTCATTCTACGTAATGCATCACGCCACCTCCCCCACACTCACATCCTGCTCTTCTTTATTTCCTAAAAGATGGAATTTTACTCCCTAGCGGTGTGCATAAAATTACCGCCTCCCTTTGTTCCTCAACATTTAAAAGTTCTCAAATATTCTCACCATCTACCAAACCTCGCCATTTCCACATTACTTAACTCCCCTACTCTGTTTTTAACTGACAAATCCATTGCTCCCTAGGCTTTCTTAACTTGTTTCGTCACTCCAAAATTTCTTCTTATTTTCATTAAAATTTCTTGGACAGTACCTCTCCATTTCTATCTTTCCGCTCTCTTTTGCACTCTCTCACACTCTCTTCACCTTTCGTTTACTCTCCATTATACTCTACTCTTTTATACACTTCTGCTTGCAAAATTACTCTCATAAGCTACCTTTTTTCTCTTTTATCACAACCCTCTTACTTCATATTCACAATCACTCTCTTTCCTCCTGCCCCCCACCCTCCTATAGCCACAACTTCTGTCCACTTTTCTAATACTTGCATTTTAAAACTATTCAACCCTCTTCACCCCCCCACTACTTCATACTGTACAGCCACCTTTCTGCCAATAGTTGCTTATATTTCACCCGAATACCTCCTCCCTTAGTATATACACTTTCGCCTCCCTCTTCTTGTTGTTATCCCATCTACCTCTTACTCTAAACTGTTGCTACAAGTAGATAATGATCCAATATATCAGTTGCCCCTCTACAAACGTTGGTACATTCTGGAGCCTACCCATCACGGATCATAATCTAGCAAACTACTTATCATTACGTTGCTACATCATACCTTGTATATTTATTTATCTCCTTTTCATAAAATATGTATTATTATACCAAACTCTTTTCTACACATTAGCTCAATTAAAGGTCCCCATTTTCATTTACCCTGCACCCCAAAATTTACTACTCCCTCCACAACTTTTACCCACTTTAGCATTAAAATCCCCAAAACACAAGTACTTCACACTGGGTTCAAAACCCTCCACAGCATTCACTCAACATTTCCCAAAATCTCTCTCCTTTCCCTATATGTCTCTCTTCTCCAGGTGCATTATATAACCCACTTTTCACATCCAACCTTAAATTTACTCTACATAATCCTTGAATTAATACATTTATAGTCCCTCTTTTCCTGCCATAGCTATATCTTCAACATTATTGCTACTCCTTCTTTTAGGCTCTAATCAATTAGAAACCCCTGACTAATCCATTTATTCCTCTCCACTGAAATCACCCAGCCCTCAGCTTTGTTACACTTAAAGCAGGACATCCAGCCCTTTCTTTCATTCATAACATCCACAATCATCTCTTTCTTATCATTCGCACAACATCACACTCATTCTGGACTTCCCACTTGTCAATTTTCTTCTTATTCTTTTTAGTAATTATTACTGGAAAAGGGGTTACTAACCCATTGTTCCCGGGCATTGTTAGTTGACTTTTATAAACGCAAGGCCTTCGGAGAAGATTCTGTATTCCACTTTCCCATGGATATAACAGGAAAAAGTAATAAGAACAAGAACTAAGATTAAAAATCAAAGAAAACTCAGATGGAGTGTGTATAATTAAACATGTAACATGTATGTTTAGTGTGACCTAATTTTAAGTACAAGTAGCAAGACGTACCTGCCAATCTTGCAATTTATGAGATAGACAAAAACACACCTGCAATCCTACATCATGGTTAAAACAATTTACAGGTTTCGTTTTACACTCGCTGGCCAGGACGGTAGTATAGTAACTCCCTGGGTGGTTGCTGTCTCAGCCAACTACCTAAGTCAACAGAGTTATTCCCCTATAATTTTTACACTCTCTTTTTGTCTCCTTTGCCTTTATGCAAAGGAAGCTATGCTTGCTCTTGCCAATCCTAGGTACCTTACCCTCTTCATACATTATTAATAAAACATACCACTCCGAAACTATTTCCCCACTGCATTTTAACATTTCTATCTTTATGCCATCAATCCCCAGCTGCCTTAACCCCTTTATTCTACTCGCTGCCTCACACACTTCCCGCACACTCACAAATGGTTCTTCATCCATCTATAAAGATGTTATTCCTCCTTGCCCTATACACGAAATGAAAGCTTCCCTATTTTCATAAATTAACAATTCTCCAAATATTCCCTCCATCTTCCTGATACCTCTAAACTCTCCATTTAATAACTCTCCCCTCTCCTATTTTTGTTAACTAAGATAAGATAAGATAAGGTTCGTTCGATTTTTAACTCCGGAGGGTTTTGCCACCCTGGATAACCAGAAGAAAGTCAGTGCGTCATCAGAGGACTGTCTAACTTATTTCCATTGGGGTCCTCAATCTATGTCCCCCAAGATGTGACCCACCACCAGGGTTTGACTAACAACCAGGTACCTATTTGCTGCTACGGTGACAGGACAACAGGTGTAAGGAAACGCGTCGAAATGTTTTCCACCGTCGGGAATCGAACCCGGGCCCTCCGTGTGTGAAGCAGGAGCTTTAGCACCAGGCCACACCTAGGTTCAGGAATAAAAATAAGGCTTGAACCAATCAACAAATAATTCTTCTTGTCATCAGTCCTGACTGGGTTTGGCAGCTAGATGACAGGATATAGTGGTTTTGTCTTTCTGTTTTAGGGAACAGAGATTTTTTGACGATAAACAAGCATGGTCTGCCTTGTCACATGTTGCATTAGCGCACAGAAGCAAGCTGAATTGATCCTTGCAGGGCTTGAAAGCCACAAGCACCTTTCGTCCTTGCTGCTGATGAAGTTCTAGAAGGTATCTTCCAGAAAAAATTCTCTTCTCATCAGCAATAACAAACACTTTGCTCATGTGCACAGTCACCCTTGGAAATCATTTTCTGCAACTCGCCAGGAAAATTCTCTGCCACGAAGGACTCCTGGACTATGTCAAAGTGTTTAAGATGAAACAGGTAAAGCTGCTCTGAAAAGGTGCCAATCTTTGGGGCAAAGGACAGAAATATATACAAAAAATTTAAAAAAACTGTTGGAACAGATGAAAAGGAGTACATTGAGGCATGAAAAGTGGTTACTATACTGTAGTGACCCTTATATGGTTCAAAGTATATATATGTTTTTTCAACATTTGAAAGTATGTAAAAAAATGTTACCTCGTGATCTCTTGTTTTTTTTACATTTGAAAATGTGTAAAAAAACATAGATCTTTACTTTTGGAGCCACTACAATATGAACGTCGATCTATTTGGACCGTTTAAGGAATTAAAATTCCAGATACAGTTTAAACTGTAATCAGAAACAAAACATTGCTTCTGCATAATTAGGGAAAAATGGGATTACAGGGCCTATCGATCATTCTAACTTGACTGGAGACATACCAAGGCCTTAAATAAATAAAATTTAAAAAGAATACACTGTACATATTTATATATGATTGCTCCATAAAATCTCACTGGTTTTTTCTGTAAACCTTGTTAGCAAGTTCTTAAAAGCCCTATAACAAAGACGAAAAATAGTTTTTTATGCGAGTTGACGTGGATCATTCAACTCGTCAATCGGAGAAGAGGCCCATCGCCTCCCTGAGTCTGTGAATGGTTGCTTGAAGAATCGTGAATATCTGTAACAGAAAATCAATTATTTTAAATATTTTTAAATTTTAAGGTATAAGAAAGGTGATTTTAATTCCTAAGTTTTACCTGTAATTTTGCCAGTTGATATGTCTGAAGCTTTCTGTTACCTTCCCCCTTTCTTACCCTTCTCTAACGATGCACTCCAAATTAGCTTTCTTTTTCCTTTCTTACTGTAAACTTCCTTCTTTCCCTTTCCACATTTCCATCTTAGATTGTTTCTTCTTTGTGTTTGATTTTATTTTTTACCTAAAGCACCAGAACTCCCACATGAAAAGCACCGCAACTCTCACTTGGAGTGCCACAACTCCCACATGAGGCACCACAACTCCCACATGGAGTGCCACAACTCCCACTGGAGTACCACAACTCCCAACCCATGGAGGAGTGCCACAAACTCCCACATGGAGTGCCCACAACTCCCACATGGAGTGCCACACTCCCACATGGTATGGAGTGCCACAACTCCCACATGGAGTGCCACAACTCCCACATGGGTGCCACAACTCCCCACCATGGAGTGCTCAACTCCACATGGAGGCCACAAAATCCCATGGAGTGCCCACAACTCCCACATGGAGTGGGACAGCTTCCACATGGAGCTCCACAACTCCACACATGGAGCACCACACTCCCACATGGAGCACCCACAACTCCTACTTGGTGCACCAACAACTCCCACATGGGGACCACATCTTCCACATGGAGCACCATATTTCCACATGGTGCACCAAACAAACTCCCACCATGGAGCACCACATCTCCAAATGGAGCAACCACAACTCCCACATGATACACAACTCCCACAGGAGCACCTCAAACTCCAATGGAGCACCACAACTCCCACACCACTCTCATAAAATACTTGCTGTTGGAACTATTGATGATATTCTCCATGGATAAAAAAAAATATTATGCAGATATTCATGCAAATTTCACAATAAGTTCATCATATTACTAAATGAAGCATTACCAAAAAATATAGACACTACGTTTCTCAAATAAGGTATGAAAGTCATTAACATGAGGAATTGAAAGATGAATAAGCTTGTGAATAAATTAAGAGTCAATCAACTGCCAAAGAGTTCTGTAAATGGCTCCATTATATACCCACATGAAATAAAAAAAAAAATAATTACATAGTAAGCTTATCTTCGAATTATAAATACAAAAATTAATCTTTCAATGATGTTTACAGCAAATACATAAACTCATAAAACAGATATATTGGATAATATTGGAAAAGGCGTATTGACGGGTGGATAGGAGAGGCCAAATGGGCAGATGTTGAAGTTATGGTGTAGGAAGGTAGGTTAATGAAGCAGTGAAGATTTTTTTACGAGGCTAGTGAGCTCAAGTTAGAGTATGTAGGAAAGAGGGAAATTTTTTCCAGTAAAAGTAGTCCCTTAGACAAGATGTGTGATGTCACCGTTGGTTGTTTAATATATTTATTGATGGGGGTTGTAAGAGAAGTAAATGCGAGAGGGTCTTGGCAAGAGGCGTGGAAGTTAAAAGATAAAGAATCACACACAAAGTGGGAAGCATTGTCACAGTGCTCTTTGCTGATGACATGTGCTCTTGGGGAGATTCTGAAAGAAGTTGCAGAGAGATTGGTGGATGAATTTGGCTTAGGGTTGTGCCAAAAAAGAAGAAAATTAAAAGTGGAATACAGGAAAGAAAGGAGTAGGTTTGAGGGGATAACAAAAAGATTAGGTGATGTGAAAGATTTAATATCAGATTGGAGGGAGAGAGTATGGAGGAGGTGAACGTATTCAGATATTTGGGAGTGGACGTGTCAGCAGATGGTCTATGAAAGATGAGGGTGGGTGGGGGTGGGGGAAAAAAAAATCATAGAATTGATGAGGGAAAAATGACAGTGAAGGGGGTTTGGTTTTATTGGGGGGCACCCAACCTTTTTTAGGGGAGGGGGTTGCGAATAAGTGGGGGGAAGTCTGTGGAGGACAAAGAAGAACTTTGTTCCTTGGGAGGGCAAGGGGGGAGGGGGGAAAAAATTTTGTATTTGGGGGGGGGCGGATAGGGGGGGAGGGGGGAAAGGTTATTTTTATTTGTTTTTTTTTAACCCAAAAAAAAAAAAAAACGCCTTTCCTTATAATGGGTGTGAAGCATGGGTGATGAATGTTGCAGCGAGGAGAAGGCTGGAGGCAGGTGGAGATGTCATGTCTGAGGGCAAAGTGTGGTGTGAATATAATGCAGAGAATTCGTAGTTTTGGAATTTAGGGAGGAGTGCGGATTACCAAGACTGTTGTCCAGAGGCCTGAGGAAGGGTTGTTGAGGTTGGTTCGGACATGTAGAGAGAATGGAGCGAAACAGAATGACTTCAAGAGTGTATCAGTCTGTAGTGGAAGGAGCGGGAGGGGGTCGGCTAGGCAAGGTTCTGGAGGGAGGGGGTAAAGGAGGTTTTGATGTGCGAGGGGCTTGGACTTCCAGCAGGGCATGCGTAGGAGTTTGATAGGAGTGAATGGAGACAAATGGTTTTTCAATACTTGACGTGCTGTTGAGTTTTCGTGAGAAAGAAACATTTATGAAGGGATTCCAGGAAACGGAGGCCGGGACTGTGTCTGGAGATGGGAAGTACAGTGCCTGCACTCTGAAGGAGGGGGTTGGTTAATGTTGCAGTTTAAAAACTGTAGTGGGTAAAGCACCCTTCTGGCAAGACAGTGATGGAGTGAATGTTGGTGAAAGTTTTTCTTTTTCGGGCCACCTGCCTTGGTGGGAATCGGCCAGTGTGATAATGAAAAAAAAAATAATAAATAATTTAGTTGTAGCACAATTAATAATAATAAAGGTAAAGGTAGAACGATGAAAGTGACATTAGAAAAGAGTAAGGTGATGAGGGTTGTCAAATGATTTAGATAAAGAAAAATTGGATATCAAATTGGGGAGGAGGAGTATGGGAAGAAGTGAATGTTTTCAGATACTTGGGATGTTGACGTTTTCGGCTGATGGATTTTATGAAGGATGAGGTTAATCATAGAATTGATGAGGGAAAAGGTGAGTGGATGCGTTGAGGTATTGTGGAGTCAAAAAAAACGTTATCTATGGAGGGCAATGAAGGGAATGTATGAAAAGTATAGTAGTACCAACACTCTTATATGGGTGTGGAGCTTGGGTGGTAATGCTGCAGCGGGAGACGGTTGGAGGCAGTGGATGATGTCCTGTTTAAGGGCAATGTGGGGTGTTAAATATTATGCAGAAAATTCGGAGTTGGGTGGAAATTAGGAGAAAGTGTGGAGTTAATAAAAGTATTAGTCAGAGGGCCAGAAGAGGGGTTGTTGAGGTGGTTTTTGGTCATTTAGAGAGAATGGATCAAAGTAGAATGGACATGGAAAGCATATAAATCTATAGGGAAGGAAGGCGGGGTAGGGGGTCGTCCTCGAAAGCGTTGGAGAGAGGGGGTAAAGGAGGTTTTGTGGGTAAGGGGCTTGGATTCCAGCAGCCGTGCGTGAGGTGTTAGATAGGAGTGATGGGAGACGAATGGTACTTGGGGACCCTGACGATCTGTTGGAGGTGAGCAGGGGTAATTTTTAGTGAAGGGATTTCAGGAAACGGTTTTTATTTTCATATAGTCGGACTTGAGTCTGGAAATGGGAAGTACAATGCCTGCCACTTTAAAGGAGGGGTTTGGGAGATATTGGCAGTTTGGAGGGGATATGTGTGTATATTTTTATATGGTGATGCTTCTAGACTGTTGTATTTAGCACCTCTGCAAAAACAGTGATTAATGTGCTCGAGTGGTGGTGAAAGTTTGGAATGATGATGAAAGTATATTTCTTTTTGGGGATTTTCTTTCTTTTTGGGGTCACCCTGCTCGGTGGAGACGGCGACTTGTTGAAAAAAAAAAAAAAAAATAATAAGTTTATTTCTTTGTAAAAGGTTACAATGTGTAATTAACATTTTGATTTGCTAAGTACAAAGATAGCCAACTATTCATGCTGAGGCCATCATTTCGGGCTAAACTAATCCTAATACATAGAACTAATTAAAAACTAGATAGATAATAGTACATAGTAAATTTATAACATAAAAAGTAAACGTAGAATAGTGTGGTTTAGCTGTTTTACAATCTTATTTGGTTATGAGGATAACAAAAAGATTAGGTGATGACAGATGGGATAATCAGACGTATTTTTGCTTTTTTAATACCCTTTGTTTTGGTAGTATATATACGTCTTACAAGCCCCATTTTTGACATATTATTACTCATAAATTCTAGTGGTTCAAATCAAGCTAGGAGAAAGCTGGGAGGCCACATGTGATTGAATGGGTCTGTGTGTGGTCAGTGTGCACCATATAAAAAATCCTGGAGCCACTCAGTGCATGAGAAAAAAAACTCAACTGTTTTAATTAAAATGCCGATTTGTGGTCTATTTCATAGAGTAGTTATGGTTGTATTCTCGTTTTCTTGGTCTCATTTGACAGAAATGGAAAACATATTATAGAAATAGAGGTGATTTTGATTGGTTTTACTATAAAAAGAACCTAGAAATGGAACTCAAAGTAGAGGAAATGTTTGATTTTTGCTGGTTGTTCAAAAGTAAACAAAATGATGTCATTGTTCTTGCTTTCTATTTTAAATAAAAAATTCAAATATAGAAGCATGAGTATATCAGAGGGGCCTGGAGAACATGACTGATGAACAAAAAAGAAAATTGTTATTTCAGAGCCAGGAATGTCTGCTTTGTTCATTCTGGACCCTATTTTGAATTTGGTTTATTTTTTAATTTTTGTGAAATTGGCCAAATTGCAAATTTCTGACCAATGTATTGGTGTAGTGAAACAGTTAAATGGCAGTTTCAGTACTCAATCGAAGAAAAAAATGGGAGTTCTAAAGAAATAGTATATGTTGGTAGACTGCGAACACATGAATTAGCGGAAAATAGTGGCTCAAAGTGGACGAAATCACCATTCAATAAATATCTCCGAGGTCACTACTTTTCAGAGAGCGTAATGACTCAGTTTTTTCATCAAATTTCATTCTTTTGGTGTCATTACAATTGGGGAAAATGTTTCTCTATCATTTCATAAAATTTTTTTTTTTTTTTTTTTAAATTTTCCAAACACCAGGAGGACACATCGGATTCAGGGTTGTCGACAGCAAATCTAATTAGCTAGTTTCCTACACGTAAAGCAAACATCATATTATTGCAATATCTAAGAATTTTTTTTATACAATTTACCTGGTCTCAATAGAATGTCTTTGTTTTTCTCACTGAGACACTTTTACAAATAAGTTCTTGTGTCCGTGGTGCGATGGCCTGGTTGATTGGAAATACACAAAACCTGAAATTTACCAGATTATTAATTCCATAGCTGTAAATCGACAGTTGCATCTTATAAGACTTTCAGAGAAGGTCACATTTTATATTTAAAATGCCAAAGTTTGAACTTATACTTATACTATTTTATATTAGCTACTTTACACCTACAAAAAACTGGATGTAATATGGAGTATGTAATACTTGTACAAATTTTCTTAGTTATGATGTTAATACATTGAAAAATTCATCTAGTTAGGAAAATATATTCAGAGAAAATTGTTATATTATTTCCTCAACCACACAAAAATAAAGCAGGTCTAATAGGATGCTTGATTCACTCAGCTCTGCTGGGTTATGGGGTTATGACCATTATTAATGAAGCTTATAACAAGGTGAACTTATAGTTTAAAAAAAAAAATTACCAGTGCAAGAAATATATTAAAAAACAAGCAATTGGTTATTGAATGAAAAGAATCGAGTCCTAGACCTAAGCGAAACAAAGCTGAAGGGGCGTTAGGGGGAAGTAGTTTCAGTGGGGAGAATAACTGGCATCAAGTCAGGCGTTATCTAAGAGAGTTAGAAGCTAAGGAAGGAGTTAGCAATATTGATTGAAGGATCAGATATGGAAAAGAGAAAGTGGGAATATAAATGTATAAATTCAAGGATATGTGATTAAATTAAGGGATGGATGTGAGAAGGGGTTCCATAATTAGTGTGTATGCACCTGGAGAAGAGAGGAGTTAGAGGACAGAAGGACAGAGATTTTGGGAGATGTATAGCAAATGTGTAAGAACTTTTGAGCCAAGTGAACAAGAGTAAAAAACTTTTTGGGGGGGGGTGGGTAGGGGGCCTAAATGCTAAAGTAGGAGAAAAATTTAGAGGAGGGTGTGGTAGTTAAGTTGATTGGTGCCAGGATGTAAATGATAATGGGAAGCATTTGATCGAAATTTGTATAGAGGAGAGGGGTTGGTTATAAGGTAACACCATTTAAGAAAGAGAGGATAAATACATTATACAAGATACGATGCAGGGCAAAATGACAGTACAGTAGTTTGCTGGACTATGTATTAGTAGATAAAAGACTGTTTGGTGACTTCAGGATGTACATGTTTATAGAGGGGCCACAGATATATCGAGTCACTATTTAGTTGTAGCTACAAATGAGAGTAAAAGATAGATTGAGATACAAGGAAAAATGGAAGCAGAAAGTTAAGAGAGAAGTGAAGGTTTATAAAACCTACAGAGAGCGGATATGGGTAAGATATAAACAACACTGGAGGACCAGATGGGCTAGTGAGAACATAGGCAATGGGGTAGATAGGCTGTATGGATAAGTTTAAGAATATAGTGTTAGAGTGTTCAGCAGAAGGTTTGTAGGTTACCAGGAAAAGTGGATTACAGGAGGGAAAGAAGAGTGACTGGTGGATGGTTGATGTGATAGAGTGTAAGAGAAAAAGTTAGCATATGAGAGGTTTTTACAAAGCGAAAGTGATGCAAGGAGGGAGCTAAGTAGTATTTGGAGAGAAAAAGAGAGGATTTTTTTAAAGAGTGGTGATTGCAATGTAAAAAGAGAACAAATGAGAAAGTGAGTGGATGTTGATCAAAAAACTTTGCTGGAAAATAAGAAAAAAGTTTTGCAGCGAGGAGATTAGTAAGTGAAGAAAGCCTAGGGAGAAAAGAATGGATTTGTTAGTTAAATATAGGGAGAGGAGAGTTAATTAAATGGAAGGTAGAGGTATCAGGATGATGGAGGGAATATCTTGAGGAATTGTTAAATGTGATGAAGATACGGAATGCTGCAAATTTCATGTATGGGGCAAGGAGGAATACATCTTATAGGAGTGGGCAGAGGAACCAGTTGTGAGTGTGGGGAAAGTGCGTGGGGGAAGTAGGTAGAATGAAAAAAGGGGGTAAAGCAGCTGGGATTGATGTGATACAAGGCGGGATCTACAGTTCAAAATTGCTTTTCCCCCACCCCTTCAAAAATGCAGGAACTGATTCCCACCTTCAGGACTATTTCTTCATAATTGTTACCTTACTCACATTCCAACATCATTATTATTATTTTATTATTAACACACTGGCCGATTCCCACCAAGGCAGGGTGGCCCGAAAAAAAAAAAAACTTTCACCATCATTCACTCCATCACTGTCTTGCCAGAACGGTGTTTTTACACTACAGTTTTTAAACTGCAACATTAACCACCCCTCCTTCAGAGTGCAGGCACTGTACCCCCATCTCCGGACTCGGGTCCGGCCTGCCGGTTTCCCTGAATCCCTTAATAAATGTTACTTTGCTCACACTCCAACAGCACGTCAAGTATTAAAAACCATTTGTCTCCATTCAACTCTATACAAACACGCTCACGCATGCCTGCTGGAAGTCCAAGCCCCTCGCACACAAAACCTCCTTTACCCCCTCCCTCCAACCTTTCCTAGGCCGCCCCTACCCCGCCTTCCTTCCACTACAGACTGATACACTTTGAAGCATTCTGTTTTCGCTCCATTCTCTCTACATGTCCGAACCACCTCAACAACCCTTCCTCAGCCCTCTTGACAACAGTTTTGGTAATCCCGCACCTCCTCCTAACTTCCAAACAGAAATTCTCTGCATTATATTCACACCAAACATTGCCCTCAGACATGACATCCCCCACTGCCTCCAGCCTTCTCCTCGCTGCAACATTCATCACCCACGCTTAAAACCACCCTTTATAAGAGCGTTGGAAAAAACTATACTCTCATACATTCCCCTCTTTGCCTCCAGGACAAAGTTCTTTGTCTCCACAGGACTCTAAGTGCAATGCTCACCCTTTTCCCTCATCAATTCTATGATTCACCTCATCTTTCATAGACCCATCTGCTGACACGTCCACCCCCAAATATCTGAATACATTCACCTCCTCCATACTCTTTCCCTCCAATCTGATATCCAATCTTTCATCACCCCAATCTTTTTGTTATCCTCATAACAATCCAACATCATGTCAGTCAAAAAACCATTTGCCTACATTTACTCCTATCTAACATGCTCCAACAAGATTCTAAGCCCCCTTTCATACAAAACCTCCTTTGCCCCTTCCCTCCACCCCTTTCCTAGAACAACCCCTACCCACCTTCCCTCCACTACTGATTTATATGCCCTCCAAGTCATCCTATTCTGTCCATCTTCTCCCAATGTTTGAACACCCAAACAACCCTCTTTGGCCTCTGGCTAATACTTTAATGTAACCTGCACTTCCTTCTTATCTTCAAGCTACAAATTCTCTGCATAATATTCACTCCATATAATTTTCCTTCAGAATGACATCTTCACTGCCTCCAGTCTCCTCACAGCCATGCTTCGCACCCATATAAAAGTGTTGGTACCACTATACTCTTATACAGTTCCCTTTTTTTTTTTTTTTATTATCACAAACCCGGCGATTCCCACAAGGCAGGGTGGCCCGAAAAGAAAAATTTCACCATCATTCACTCCCCATGCTTTCCAGAAGGGTGCTTTACACTACATTTTTAACTGCAAATTAACCCCCTCCTTAGAGTGAGGCATGTACTTCCATCTCCAGGATCAAGTCCCTTTTGCCTCCCTGGTAACATTCTTTTTTATCCACGGAAAACATTCTGATGCTTTGAGTAACATTCACCTTTTTCCCCTCGTCAATTTATGGTTCACCTCGCTTTTACAGACCCATCCGCTGACAAAACCACTCCCAAATTTATGAGCACATTCACTTCCCCATGTCCCCCCCCCAACCTGTTCCCTTGTTTTTGTTTCCTAAATTTTTTGTTACCCTTTCCCTTGTGTTTTTTTATTTCACTTTAAATTTCCTTTTTACATAACCCCCCTTTTAC
>NC_069443.1:40358224-40387333 GCF_026875155.1 Cherax quadricarinatus | reverse complement strand
CAAAAAAAGCTAAGTATACAATGTTAAAGGCTAAGTAAAAAATGTTAACGGAAAGTAAAATTTAAAACGGCTAAGTAAACACTTTAAAGAGTAAGTATAAAATTTAAACGAGCTAATTACATTTTAAAAGAGCAAAGGGGCCATTTTAACAGAGCAAAGGGTAAAAATTTTAAACAGGCTAGTAAAACAATGTTAACAGAGTAAGTAACATTTTAACAGAGCAAAGGGGTTAAAAAAATTTTAAACCCGAGCTAAGTATAAAATGTTAAAAAGGGTTCAAATAAAATGTTAACAGAGCAAAGAAAACAATGAAAACGAGTTTGTATACAGTTAACAAGTTAGTATCAATGTTTAACAGAGAAGTATAAAATGTTAACAAGCAAATTTAACAATTTTAACGAGCTAATATACAAATGTTCAGAGCTAAGAAACAAGTTAACGAGCTAAGTATAAAAATTTAAAAGGCTAAGTAACAATTTAAGAGCTAATTTAACAATGTTACAGAGCTAAGTAAAACATGTTAACAGAGCTAGTAAAAGTTAACAAAAAGCAAAGAAAAAATTTTAAAGAGCTAAGAAACAAGTTAACAGCTAAGTTACAATTTACAAGAAGTATACATGTTAACAGAGCTAAGTAAACAATGTTAACAAGCAAAGAACAATGTTAAAACGAGCAAGTTACAATGAAAACGGTTTAATATAAAAGTAAAAGCTGGAAACAATTTTAAACAGAGCAAGAAAAGTTAAAACAGAGTAAGTAAACAAGTTAACGAGCTAAGTAAAATTTTAAACGAGTAATTACAATGTTAACAGAGCTAAGTAAAAAAAAAAAGATAAAAAAACAATTTTAAACAAGCTAAGTAAAAAATGTTAACAGAGTAAGTAACAATTTAAAAGCTAAGTAAACAATTTTTAACAAGCTAAGAAAACAATGTTAACGAGCTAAGTAAAAAATTTTAAAACAGACAAAGTAAACTTTTAACAGAGCTAATAAAACAATTTTACCAAGCTAAGTAACAATTTTAAAAAGAGCAAAGTATACAATGTTAAAAGTAAGTTACAATGTTAACAGAGCTAGGTAACAATTTACAGAGCTAATGTACAATGTTAACAGCTAAGTTAAAAATGTTAACAGAGCTAAGTACCATGTTAACAGAGCAAAGGGGTACAAGTTAACGAGCAAGTATAAAAATTTTAAACCAGAGCTAATTTAACCAATGTTAACAGAGCTAAGTATACATGTTAACAGAGCTAAGTAAACAATGTTAACAGAGCTAAGGGGTCCAATGTTACCAAGAGTAAGTTACAATGTTAACAGAGCAGTTACAATGTTAACAGAGCTAAGTATACAATGTTAACAGAGCTAATAAACAATGTTAACAGACTAAGTACCAATTTTAACAAGCTAAGTAACAATGTTAACAAGCTAAGTATAACAATGTTAACAGAGCTAAGTAAACAATTGTTATACAGAAAGCTAAGTAAACAATGTTAACAGAGCTAAGTATACAATGTTAACAAGCCTAAGTAACAATGTTAACAGAGCTAAAAACAATTTTAACAACCCTAAGTATACAATGTTACAGAGCTAAGTTACAATGTTAACAGAGCTAAGTATACAATGTTAACGAGCTAAGTCCCAATGTCCAAGACTAAGTAAAGCTAAGTAAACAATGTTAACAAGCTAATAAACAATGTTAACAGAGCTAAGTAAACAATGTTAACAGAGCTAAGTAACAATGTTAACAGAGCTAAGTATACAATGTTAACAGAGCTAATAAACAATGTAACAGAGCTAAGTAAACAATGTTAACAGAGCTAAGTATACAAATGTTACAGCTAAGTAAACAATGTTAACGAGCTAGTAAACAATGTTAACAGAGCTAAGTATAAAATGTTAACAGACCCTAAGTAAACATGTTAACAGACTAAGTATACAATGTTAACAGAGCTAAGTAACAAGTTACGATAAAAATGTTAACAGAGTAATAAACAATGTTAACAGAGCAAAAGTATACAATTTTAAACAGAGCTAAGTATACAAGGGTTAACAGAGCTAAGTAAACAAGTGTAACAGAGCTAAGTAAACAAGTTAACAGAGCTAAGAAAAACAATGTTAACGAGCTAAGTTACAATGTTAACAGAGCTAGTTACAATGTTAACAGGGGCTAAGTAACAATGTTAACAGAGCTAAGTTACAATGTTAACAGAGCTAATAAACAATGTTAACAGAGCTAAGAAATACAATTTAACAGAGCTAAGGAAACAAGTTAACAGAGCTAAGTTACAATGTTAACAAGCTAAGTAAACAATGTTAACAGAGCAAGTAAAACAATGTTAACAGAGCTAAGTAACAATGTTACCAGAGCTAAGTATACAATTTAACAGAGCTAAGTAAACAATGTTAACAGAGCTAAGTAAACAATGTAACAGGCTAAGTATACAATGTACAGAGCTAAGTAAACAATTTTACAGAGCAAGTAAAAATTTTTAACAGAGCTAAGTAACAATGTTAACAGAGCTAATTTACAATGTTAACAGAGCTAAGTATACAATGTTAAAGCCAAGACAATTTAACAAGCAATGAAACTTTAACAGAGCTAAGTATACAATTTAACAACTAAAACAATTTTAAACCGACTAAGTAAACAATGTTAACAAGCTAAGTAACAATTTTAACAGAGCTAAGAAATACAATTTAACAGAGTTTAAGTATACAATTAACAGAGCAAATAACAATGTAACAGACGAAGTATACAATGTTAACAGAGCTAAGTATACAATGTTAACAGAAGCAAGTTAAGAGTAAGTAACAATGTTAACACAGAAACAATGTAAAAAAAACAATGTTTAACAGAGCTAATATACAATGTTAACAGCAAGAACTAATTTCCAACAATGTTAACAAGCTTAATACAATGTTAACAGAGCTAAGTATACAATGTTAACAAGCTAAGTATACAATGTTAACAAAGCTAGGTATACAATTTAACAGAGCTAAGTAACAATGTTAACAAGCAAGTAACAATTTTAAAACAGAGCTAAGAAAACAATGTTAACAGAGCAAAGTAAAACAATGTTAACAGAGCTAAGTAAACAAGTTAACAGAGCTAAGAAAACCAATGTTACCAAGCTAAGTAAACATGTTAACAGAGCTAAGTATACAATGTTAACAGACAAGTATACAATGTTAACAGAGCTAAGTAACAATGTTAACAGAGCTAAGTATCAATGTTAACAGAGCTAAGTTAACAATTTAACAAGCAAGTATACAATGTTAACGGGCCCTAAGTTACAATGTTAACAACTAATAACAATTTTAAACAGACTAATAACATGTTAACAAGCAAAGGGTAAAAATGTTAACAGAGCTAAGTAACAATGTTAACAGAGCTAAGTAAAAAAATTTAACCCAGAGCTAAGTAACAATGTTTAACAGAGCTAAGTATACAATGGTTTAAAAGAGCTAAGTAAACAATGTTAACAGAGCTAAGTATACATGTTAACAGAGCTAAGTATACAATGTTAACAACAGCATAACGTATAAACAATGTTAACAGCTAAGTTACAATGTAACAGAGTAATAAACATGTTAACAGAGCTAAGTAAACAATGTTAACAAGCTAAGAAACATGTTAACAAGCTAAGTATACAAATGTTAACAAGCTAAGTATACAATGTTAACAGCTAAGCTAGTATCACAATTTAACAGAGCTAAGTATACAAAGTTAACTGAGCTAAGTAACAATGTTAACAGAGCTAAGATATACAATGTTTAACAGCTAGAGTACATTAACAAGCTACAATGTTAACAGAGCTAAGTAAACAATGTTAACAGAGCTAAGTATAACATGTTAACAGATGCAAAGTATACAATGTTAACAGAGCTAAGTATACAATGTTACAGAGTAAACAAGCTAAGGTAATAACAATGTTAACAGAGCTAAGTAACAATGTTAACAGAGCTAAGTATACAATGTTAACGAGCTAAGTATACAATGTTAACCAGAGCTAAGTATACAATGTTAACAGAGCTAAGTATACAATGTAACAGAGCTAAGTAACAATTACAGACTAAGTAAACAATGTTACAGAGCAAGTATACAACAAGTTAACAGCTAAGTAAACAATGTTAACAGAGCTAAGTATACAAGTATAACAGAGCTGATAACAATAAAAATGTTAACAGAGCTAAGTAAACAATGTTAACAGAGCTAAGTATACAATGTATAAAGCTAAGTAACAATGTTAACAGAGCTAAGTAAACAATGTTAACAGAGCTAATGTAAACAATGTTAACAGAGCTAAGTATACAATGTTAACAGAGCTAATTTATACAATGTTAACAGAGCTAAGTAACAATGTTAACAGAGCTAAGTTACAATGTTACAGAGCTAAGTAAACAATTTAACAGAGCTAGTACAATGTAACAAGCAGTAAACAATGTTAACAGAGCTAAGTAACAATGTTAACAGAGCAATACATGTAAACAGACCTAAGTATACAATGTTAACAGAGCTCATAATAACAATGTTAACAGAGCTAAGTATACAATGTTAACAGAGCTAAGTAAACAATGTTAACAGAGCTAAGTATACAATGTTAACAGAGCTAAGTATACAATGTTAACAGAGCTAAGTATACAATGTTAACAGAGCTAAGTATACAATGTTAACAGAGCTAAGTATACAATGTTAACAGAGCTAAGTAACAATGTTAAAAAACCCAAGAGCTAAGTATACAATGTTAACAGAGCTAAGTATACAATGTTAACAGAGCTAAGTAAACAATGTTAACAGAGCTAAGTAAACAATGTTAACAGAGCTAAGTAAACAATGTTAACAGAGCTAAGTAAACAATGTTAACAAGGCTTAAAGTTAACCAATAACAATGTTAACAGCTAGTACAGTTAACAATGTTAGAAGAGCTAAGTAAACAATGTTAACAGAGCTAAGTATACAATGTTAACAGAGCTAGTAACATGTTAAAAGCTAAGTATAACAATGTTAACAGAGCTAAGTAAACAATGTTAACAGAGCTAAGTATACAATGTTAACAGAGCTAAGTATACAATGTTAACAGAGCTAAGTAACAATGTTAACAGAGCTAAGTAACAATGTTAACAGAGCTAAGTATACAATGTTAACGAGTAAGTAACAATGTTAACAGAGCTAATAACAATGTTAACAGAGCTAAGTAAACAAGTTAACAGAGCTAGTATACATGTTAACAGAGCTAAGTATACAATGTTAACAGAGCTAAGTAAACAATGTTAACAGAGCTAAGTATACAATGTTAACAGAGCTAAGTATACAATGTAACAGAGCTAGAAACATGTAACGAGCAAGTATACAATGTTAACAGAGCTAAGTAACAATGTTAACAGAGCTAAGTATACAATGTTACAGAGCTAAGTAACATGTTAACAGAGCTAAGTAAACAATGTTAACAGAGCTAAGTATACAATGTTAACAGAGCTAAGTATACAATGTTAACAGAGCTAAGTAAACAATGTTAACAGAGCTAAGTATACAATGTTAACAGAGCTAAGTATACAATGTTAACAGAGCTAAGTATACAATGTTAACAGAGCTAAGTAAACAATGTTAACAGAGCTAAGTAAACAATGTTAACAGAGCTAAGTAAAATGTTAAAAGTAAGTACAATGTTAACAGAGCTAATGTAAGTATACAATGTTAACAGAGCTATAACAATGTTAACAGAGCTAAGTATACAATGTTAACAGAGCTAAGTAAACAATGTTAACAGAGCTAAGTATACAATGTTACAAGCAGTAACAATTTAACAGAGCTAAGTAAACAAAGTTAACAGAGCTAAGTATACAATGTTAACAGAGTAAGATCAATGTTCAAGAGCTAAGTATACAATGTTAACAGAGCTAAGTAAACATGTAACAGAGCTAAGTAAACAATGTAACCAAGCTAAGTACAAGTTAACAAGCTAAATACAATGTTAACAGAGCTAAGTAACAATGTTAACAGAGCTAAGTAAACAATGTTAACAAGCTAAGTAACAATGTTAACAGAGTAAGAAACAATGTTAACAGAGCTAAGTATACAATGTTAACAGAGCTAAGTATACATGTTAACAGAGCTAAGTATACAATGTTAACAGAGCTATAAACAATTTAACAGAGCTAAGTATACAATGTTAACAGAGCTAAGTATACAATGTTAAAGAGCTAAGTATACAATGTTAACAGAGCTAAGTAAACAATGTTAACAGGCTAAGTATACAATGTAACAGAGCTAAGTATACAATGTAACAGAGCTAAGTATAACAATGTTAACAGAGCTAAGTAAACAATGTTAACAGAGCTAAGTAAACAATGTTAACAGAGCTAAGTATACAATGTTACAGAGCTAAGTATACAATGTAACAGGCTAAGTAAACAATGTTAACAGAGCTAAGTATACAATGTTAACAGAGCTAAGTAACAATGTAACAGAGCTAAGTAAACAATGTTAACGAGCTAAGTAACAATGTTAACAGAGCTAAGTAAACAATGTTAACAGAGCTAAGTACAATGTTAACGAGCAAGACAATTAACGAGCTATATACAATGTTAACAGAGCTAAGTAAACAATGTTAACAGAGCTAAGTATACAATGTTAACAGAGCTAAGTATACAATGTTAACAGAGCTAAGTATACAATGTTAACAGAGCTAAGTATACAATGTTACCAGAGCTAAGTATACAATGTTAACAGAGCTAAGTATACAATGTTAACGAGCTAAGTATACAAGTTAACAGACTATACATGACAGGCTAAGTAAACAATGTTAACCAGAGTAAGTAAACAATGTTAACAGAGCTAAGTTACAATGTTAACAGAGCTAAGTAAACAAATGTTAACAGAGCTAAGTATACAATGTTAACAGAGCTAGTGTAACAATGTTAACAGAGCTAAGTATAACAATGTTAACAGAGCTAAGTATACAATGTTAACAGAGCTAAGTAAACAATGTTAACAGAGCTAAGTAAACAATGTTAACAGAGCTAAGTATACAATGTTAACAGAGCTAAGTAACAATGTTAACAGAGCTAAGTACAATTTACAGAGCTAAGATACAATGTTAACTGAAGCTAAGTAACATGTTAACAGAGCTAAGTAACAATGTTAACAGAGCTAAGTAAACAATGTTAACAGAGCTAAGTATACAATGTTAACAGAGCTAAGTAACAATGTTAACAGAGCTAAGTATACAATGTTAACAGAGCTAAGTATACAATGTTAACAGAGCTACGTATAACAATGTTAACAGAGCTAAGTATACAATGTTAACAGAGCTAAGTATCACTGTTAACAGAGTACGTATACATGTTAACAGAGCTAAGTATACAATGTTAACAGAGCTAAGTATACAATGTTAACAGAGCTAAGTATACAATGTTAACAGAGCTAAGTATACAATGTTAACAGAGCTAAGTATACAATGTTAACAGAGCTAAGTAAACAATGTTAACAGAGCTAAGTATACAATGTTAACAGAGCTAAGTAACATGTTAACAGAGCTAAGTAAACAATGTTAACAGAGCTAAGTATACAATGTTAACAGAGCTAAGTATAACAATGTTAACGAGCTAAGTAAACAATGTTACAGAGCTAAGTAACAATGTTAACAGAGCTAATATACAATGTTAACAAGCTAGTATACAATGTTAACAGAGCTAAGAACAATGTTAAACAGAGCTAAGTATACAATGTAACAGAGCTAAGTATACAATGTTAACAGAGCTAAGTAAACATGTTAAGCAGTAACAATTACGCTAAGTATACAATGTTACAGAGCTAAGTATACAATGTTAACAGAGAAAGTAACAATGTAACAAGGCTAAGTTACAATGTTAACAGAGCTAAGTAACAATGTTAACAGAGCTAAGTATACAATGTTAACAGAGCTAAGTATACAATGTTAACAGAGCTAAGTAAACAATGTTAACAGAGCTAAGTAAACAATGTTAACAGAGCTAAGTATACAATGTTAACAGAGCTAAGTAAACAATGTTAACAGAGCTAAGTAACAATTTAAACAGAGCTAAGTAACAATGTTAACGAGGCTAAGTAACAATGTTAACAGAGCTAAGTAATACAATTTAACGAGCTAAGTATACAATGTTAACAGAGCTAAGTAAACAATGTTAACAGAGCTAAGTAATACAATGTTAACAGAGCTAAGTATACAATGTTAACAGAGCTAAGTATACAATGTTAACAGAGCTAAGTGTACAATGTTAACAGAGCTAAGTATACAATGTTAACAGAGCTAAGTAAACAATGTTAACAGAGCTAAGTATACATGTTAACAGACAATAATGTTAACAGAGCTAAGTATACAATGTTAACAGTCAAGTAACAATGTACAGAGCTAAGTAAACAATGTTAACAGAGCTAAGTATACAATGTTAACAGAGAAGTAAACAATGTTAACAGAGCTAAGTAAACAATGTTACAGAGCTAGTAACAGTTAACAGCTAGTAACAATGTTAACAAGAGTAAGTAACAATGTTAACAGAGCTAAGTAACAATGTTAACAGAGCTAAGTAACAATGTTTAACAGAGCTAAGTATAACAATGTAACCAGAGCTAAGTATACAATGTTAAGGCTAAGTAGACATGTAAAGGCTAGGATACAATGTAACAGAGCTAAGTATACAATGTTAACAGAGCTAAGTAAACAATGTTAACAGAGCTAGTAAACAATGTTAACAGAGCTAAGTAAACAGTTAACAGAGCTAAGTAACAAGTTAACAGAGCTAAGTAATACATGTTAACAGAGCTAGTAAACAATGTTAACAGAGCTAAGTATACATGTTAACAGAGCTAAGTAAACATGTTAACAGAGTCTAAGTATACAATGTTAACGAGCTAAGATACAATGTTAACAGAGCTAAGTAAACAATGTTAACAGAGCAAGTAAACAAGTTAACAGAGCTAAGTAAACAATGTTAACAGAGCTAAGTAACAATGTTAACAGAGCTAAGTATACAATGTTAACAGAGCTAAGTAAACAATGTTAACAGAGCTAAGTAAACAATGTTAACAGAGCTAAGTAAACAATGTTAACAGAGCTAAGTATACAATGTTAACAGAGCTTCTAATAACAATGTTAACAGAGCTAAGTATACAATGTTAACAGAGCTAAGTATACAATGTTAACAGAGCTAAGTATACAATGTTAACAGAGCTAAGTATACAATGTTAACAGAGCTAAGTATACAATGTTAACAGAGCTAAGTAAACAATGTTAACAGGCGAAGCATTTCAAGTAATAACAATGTTACAGAGCTAAAGTAAACAATGTTAACAGAGCTAAGTAACAATGTTAACAGAGCTAAGTAAACAATGTTAACAGAGCTAAGTAAACAATGTTAACAGAGCTAAGTAGACAATGTGTAATTACCAGAGCATAAAGTGTACAATTTAACAAGCTAAGTATACAATTTAACAGAGCTAAGTGTACAATGTTAACAGAGCTAAGTACACAATGTTTACAGAGCTAAAGTAAACAATGTTAACAGAGCTAAGTAAACCAATGGTTAACAGAGCTAGTAAACAATGTGAACAGAGCTAAGTAAACAATGTTAACTGAAGCTAAGTATACAATGTTAACAGAGCTAAGTAAACAATGTTAACCAGAGCTAAGTAAACAATGTTTAACAAGCTACGTATACAAGTTAACAGAGCTAAGTATACAATGGTTAACAGAGCTAGTAAACAATGTTAACAAGAAGCTCAGTAAACAATGTTTAACAAGCTAATATACAAGTTAACAGAGCTAAGTAAACAATGTAACTAGGCTAAGTAAACAATGGCTAACAGACAAAGTAAAACAATGTTAACAGAGCTAATATACATTGTTAACAAGCTAGTATAGACATTGTTTTACCTAGCTAAGGTATACAATGGTAACAGAGCTAAGTGTCCAATGTTAACAAGAGCTAAGTATCCATTGTTAAAAGAGCTAATATACAATGTTAACAGAGCTAAGGGTACAATTGAACCAGCTAAGTAGAATACAATTTAACAAGAGCGAAGTAAACTATGTCTTAACAAGCGAAGTATACAAGTATAACAAGCAATAAACAATGTTTAACAAGCAAGTTATTCAATGTAACAAGCTAAGTATACACTGTTAACAAGAGCTAAGTAAACAATGTTAACAGAGCTAAAATACAATGTTTTAACAGAGCGAAGTAAACAATGTGTAACAAGAGCTAAGTATACAATGTTAACAGAGCTAAGAAACCGATGTTTGAACAGAGCTAAGTAAACAAAGGTTACCAGAGTAAGTAGGATCAGATGTTAACAGATGCGTCTACTAACAATGTTAACAGAGCTAATATACAATGTTAACAGAGCTATATACAATTTAACAGAGCTCAGTATAACAATGTTAACAGAGGCTAAGTATACAAAGTTTAACAGAGCTAAGTATACAATTTTAACAAGCTAAAGTTACCAATGTTAACAGAGCTAAGTATAAATGTTAACAGAGCTAAGTAACAATGTTAACAAGAGCCTAAGAATACCATGTGAGCTAAGAAACCCAATTTTAACAGGCTAATAACAATGTTAACAGGCTAATTTATACAATGAAAACCGAGCTAAGTAAACAATGTTACCAGCGCAAAGTTTTTGCCCCCATTGTTAACGACCCTAATTTAAAACAATGTTAAAGGTAAGAAACCCCAATGAAAACCGAGCTAAGTAAACAATGTTAACAGAGCTTTATCCCAATTTTAAACCAGAGTAAGTATAAATGTTAACCCAGTAAAAAAACCCTGTTAACAGGCTAAGTTACCAAATGTTCCAGAGCTGGGTTACAATGTTAAAGGCAAAGTATTTTAAACAATTTTTAAACCAGAAGCCTTTTAAACCGGTAAATTTAAACGAAAAAAGGGTAAACCATTGTTAAAGGCTAAGAAAAACAATGAAAACGGGCGAAATTTTTTAAAAAACAATGTTAAAGAGAAAATTTCCAATGAAAACGGTGGGGAAACAATTTAAAACCGAGCAAGTAAAATGTTAACGGGAGCTAAGTAAACAATGAAAACCCGAGCTAGTAAACAATTTTTCCCAGAGCTAAGTTTTAAATTTGTTAACAGAGCAAGTATCCCAATGTTAAAGAGCAACAATTTTTAAAACCCCCTGTTAACAGAAAGTACCAAAATGTTCCCGGGCCCCAAGTCTACAATGTTCCCCGCGCTAAGTCAACAATGTTAACAGAGAAAGTAACTTTGTTAACGGAAAGAAAACAATGTTAACAGAGCAAAGTATAAAATGTTAAAGAGAATTTAAAAATGTTCCCCGAGAAAGGGTTAAATTTTTTCCCAGGTAGAGGTTACAAATTTAAACCCGACTAAGTATCCCAATTTTAAACAAAAGTAAGTTACGTTAACAGAGCCCTTAAGGGAAAAAACATGTTTAACAAAAGTGGAAAACAATTTTAAAACAGAGCAAAGGGTAACAAAAGGGTTAACAGGTTAATTTATAAATTTTTAACAGGGCTAAGTAAAAAATGTTAACAGGAAAAGAAACCTTGTTAAAGAGCTAGAAATCAATGTTCCAGGCTGTAAACAATGTTCCCCGGCTAATTTTAAAATGTTAAAGGTAAGAAAACCCAATGTTCCCAAAGAAGCTAGAAACCCCAATGTTAACAGAAAAGAAACCCCCTGTAACAACCCAAAGGGAAAACCCAAGGGAAAAACCCGACCCCAAAAGATCCCCTTGTTCCCGCGTTTTTAAAAAAACGGGTTAACAGAGCAAAGGGTTTACAATTTTAAACAGGTAAGTTCCCCAATTTTAAAAAGCTAAGTATAAAAAGTTAACAAAAAAGTTAAACGTATAAAATTTCCCTGTTAAAAAGAGTAAGTCTAAAATTTTCCCAGCGCAAAGTAAAAAAATTTTAAACCCGGTAAGTTTTAAATTTTAAACAGAGCAAGTAACAGGGAAAAACCGGGAGCTAAGAAACAATTTTAAACCAGAGCTGGGTATACAATGTTAACAGAAATTGCCCCCAATTTTAACCCGCGCTAAGTATAAAATGCCCCCAAGAGCAAAGTAAAAATTTTCCCCCGGGTCGAAACAATTTTAACAGAGCTAAGTATAAAATTTTTAACCAGGTTTTAAAAGTCAATTTTAAACAAGCTAAGATAAAATTGTTAACAGAAGTTTAAGGGTTAAAAATTTTAAAACCCAACCAAAGTAAACAATTAACAGAGAAAAGGAAACCCAATTTTAAGGGGGAGTAAGAAAACAATTTAAACCAAGCAAAGGGTATCCAAAAGTTAACATCAAGGGGTGGGACAATTTTAACCCGGAAGCAAAGTAAAAAATGTTAACAGGAAGAAAAAATTTTTAAACAGCGCAAAGTTAAAGGTAACAGAGCTAAGTAAACAATTTTCCCAGCTGGGACCCAAATTTTTAAAAAGAGTAAGTTCCCCTTTTCCCAGAGCAAAGTATAAAATTTTAACAGAGTAAGAAAAACAAGTTAACAAGAAAGTTATACAATTTTTAACAGAGGGGTATCCCAATTTAAAAACCCGCTAAGAAAAACAATTTAAAGGTACAAGAAAACCCTTTTAAAAGCGCAAGAAAACCTTTTCCCCCGGTAATAAACAATGTTAAAAAAGCAAAGTATAAAATGAAAAAGAGTTAAGGGGTAAAAAAATGTTAAAAAGGTCGTTCCCCGTTAACGGCTCATGTACAATTTTAAACCCAGACTAAGTAAAATGTTAACAGAATTTTTCCCTTTTAACAAAACAATGTTAACGGCTAAGTAAACTTTTAACCCGAGCTAAGTAAAAATTTTTAAAACGGGAAGTTTAAGGAAAACATTGTTAACGAGTAAATACAATGTTCCCCAGCGTAAGTTAAAATTTTCCCCCAGGTAAGTAACCCAAAGTTAACAGAGCAAAGTATCCCATTTGTTCCCAGAGCAAACCAACCCCTTTTAACAGGCTGAAACAATTTTAAACCGAGCTAAGTTTACAATTTTAACAGGTAATTTAAAAACCCCCTGTTAACAGGAAGGAAACAATTTTAAAACGGGAGAAAGTATACAATTTTAAACAGAGTAAGTAAAAAAATTTTAAACAGAGAAAGTTCCCAATGTTAACGGGTAAATACAATGTTAACAGAGTTAAGTTCCCCCTGTTAACAGAGTACGATCCCTTGAAAACCAGGTTAAGAAAACCCCCTTTGTTCCCGAGCTAATTTTCCAATTTTCCCCGGAAAGGGTAAACCCAATTTAAACCGAGCAAAGGAAAAAATTTTAAAACAGAGCAAAGGGTTCCCCAATGTTAACAGAGCTAAGAAAAACAATTTTAAACAAAAACCCTAAGATAAATGTTCCCAGGTAGTAAACTTGTTAACAGACCCAAAGTATCCAATTTTGGGGGAGCTAATTTACAATGAAACAGGCTAAGAATACAATTTTAAAACAAAAGCTAAGTTTCCAATTTAACAACCACGTAATAAAAGGGTTAAAGAGTAAGTTAAAATGAAAACAGAGAAAGAAACCCAATGTTAACCCCCTAAGTTACAATTTTAAACCCCAGCTAAGTTCCCAATTTTAACCGGAGGAAAGTAAAAATTTTAAACCGGAAATATCCCAATGTTCACAGAGAAAAAATTTTGGAAATTTTGTTAACAGAGAAAGGGAATCCCAATTTTAAACCGGGGCTAAGTAAAAAATTTTAAAGGCTCCTTTCCCAATTTTAAACCAGAGAAAGTTTTAAAATTTTACCGGTCTTACTTTTTTTAACCAGAGTAATTTAACAATGAAAACAGGCAAAGTTAACAATTTAAAACGGCAAAGCCCCCCCATGTTGGGAGTCGAACCCAAATTTTAAAAGGGAGAAACTAACCCAAGTTAACAGAAAAAAAGTTCCCAAATTTTAAACGGCTAAGAAAAACAATTTTAACAGAGCAAAAGTAAACAAGGGTTTAAACAGAGTAGTAAACAAGTTAAAGGTTAAGAAACAATGAAAACCAGAGCAAAGTTAAAGGGAAACAGCGTAAGTATCCCCCTTTTTAACAGGCAAAGGGGAAAAAATTTTCAAAAGAAAAAAGTATAAATGTTCCCAGAGCTAATTTAAACAATTTTCCGGGTTTAAAGGTACAAAAATGAAAAAAGAGTAGTTAAAATTTTAAACAGAGCAAAGAAAACCATGTTCCCAGAGAAAGTAAAAAAGGGAAAAAAGAGAAAAGTAAAAAGTTAACAGAGCTAAGAAAACAATGTTAACAAAAGCTAAAAAAACATTTTAACCCAGGAAAGGGGCCCAAAATTTTAACAGAGCTAAGTAACAATGTTCCCCGGTAAGAATACAATGTTAAAGAGTTTAAGAAAACATAAAAACCCGAGAAAGTAACAATGAAAACAGAGCAAAGTAAACAAGGGTTAAACCCGGTAAGTTTACAATTTTAAACAGGATTTCTAATTAACAATGTTAACGGCTAAGTAAAAATGTTAACAGGGGCAATAACCAAGTTAAAGCGTAAATTTTAAAAATTTTAAAAACCAAGAGTAATTTAATCCCCAATTTAAAGAGCTAAGATCAAATTTGTTAACGGTAAGAAAACCCATGTTAAACGAGTAAAAAAACTTGTTAACAGGGGCTAAGTATACAATGTTAAAGATTTTAATAAAAAATTTTAAACCAAAAGCTAAGTAAAAAATGTTACAGAGTAGTAAAAAAAATTTTTAACAGAGCTAAGAAAACCCCAATGTTCCAGGCAAAGAAAAAATTTTAAACAGAGTTTGGGTACAATTTAACAGAGAAAGAAAAACCAATGTTAACAGAGCAAAGAAACCCTTGTTAACAGAGCTAAGAAAACCCAATGTTAAAAAGAGCGAAAAAAATTTTAACAGAGTCCGAAACCCAATGAAAACCAGAGAATTTAAAAACCAATGTTAACAGGCTAAGAAAAACCAATGTTACCGTTAAGTATAAAATGTTACAGAGCTAGTAAAATTTCCGGAAAGAAAACCCAATTTTAAACCGCTTTAAAGAAAACATTTTTAACAGGTAAGTAAAAATTTTAAAAACGAGCTAGAAAAAAATTTTAAACAGGCAAAGTTACAATGAAAACCAGAGCTAAAAAATAAAAATTTTAAAACAGAGCTAAGTTACAATGTTAACAGGTAAGTTTAAAATTTTAAACAGAGTAAGTAAAAATGTTCAGAGCTAAAAAAACCCCCCAAGTTCCACCCAGATCAAGTAAACACAGTTTCCAACAGGGCAAAGGGAAAACCCAATTTTAAAACCTAGTAATTTAAAAATTTTAAACCCGGGAGCTAAGTAAAAATTTTAAAAGAGAAATTTAAAACAATGTTAAACGAGTTAATAAACAAGTTCCCAGGAAGTAACAATGTTAACAGACCCAAATTTAAAAAATTTTAAAACAGGGGCTAATTTAAAACAATTTTAAACGAGAAAGCCCCCCCAATTTTAAACCCGAAAAAAGTAAAAAAGCCCCCCCGAGTAAGAAACCCCAATTTTTCAACGGGCCCTACTTTAAACCAAAAAACAGAGCAAGAAAACCCAAATTTTAAAACCCGATTAAGATAAATAAAAACCCGGCTACGTAAAAAATTTTAAAAGACCCAAGGGAAAATGTTAAAAGCAAAGTTACAAATTTTAACAGAGCAAAGTAAACAATGTTAACAGGGCAATTTTCCCCAATGTTAACAGGCTGGGGTAATGAAACAGGTAAGTATAAATTTTTAAACAGATAAGTAAAAAATTTTAAAACAGGTGGGGTTAAAAAGGGTTTTCCAAAGGCTAATTTAAACAATGTTAACAGCTAAGTAAAATTGTTAACAGGCTAAAATTTTTTTAATACAATGTTAACGAGCTAATTTAAACAATGTTAAAAAGAGCAAAGAAAACCCCTTTTAACAGAGAAAGTTACAATGTTAACAGATTAAGTAAACAATTTTTAACAGAGCTAATTATCCCAAGGTTAACGAGAAATTTAACCCGTTAAAAAGAGCAAGTAAACAATTTTAAACGACAAAGGGTTAACAAGTTAACGAGTTTCAAAAATTGTTAACAGGTAAGAAACCCCATTTTAAACAGGGAAATTTAACAAGTTAAAAAGAGTTACGTAAAAAATTTTAAAACCCGAGCAAAGTAAAAAATTTTTAAACAAAAGTAGTATACTTTTTGGTTTAAAACATTTTGGCTAAGTATCCCATGTTAACAGAGCTAATTTATAAAAATTTTAAACCGGTAAGAAAACAATGTTAACAGAGCAAGTTAAATTTTAACAGAGAAAGTTCCCAAAGAACAGCGTAAGAAAACCCCCTTGTTCCCAAAAGTAAAGTAAAAACAATTTAAAGGAAAGTTAAAAATTTTAAAACCAAAACCCAAAGTAAACAATTTTAAAACAGAGCTAAGTAAAAAAATTTTAAAACAGAGGGGGGTTAAAAAAATTTAAAAAAAAGAAAAAGTTAAAAAAATGTTAACGAGTAGTAAAATGTTAACAGAGCTAAAAGGTAAAACAATGTTAAAGAGTAATTTTACAAAAAAAGAGTAATTTAAAAAATGTTCCAAAAGAAATTTAAACAATGTTAAAGCGCAAAGTTAAAAACATGTTAACGAGCTAATTTAAAAAATGTTAACAGGCTAGAAAACACTTTTAAAACCAGAGAAAGGAAAAAAAATTTTAAACAGAGCAAAAGGTCAATTTTTAACAGACCCAAAAGTTTAAAATGTTACAGAGCTAAGAAACAATGTTAACAGAGTAAAATTTTACAAATTTTTAAACCAAGAAAGGGAAATTTTAAAAATTTTTAAACGGGAGTAAGTAAACAATTTTAAAATAGGGGCAAAGTAAAATTTTAACAGAGAAAGTTTTTCCTGTTAACGAGAAAAGTAAAAATTTTAAAAGGGGAAGGATAAAAAGTTAAAGGCTAAGTAAAAATTTTAAACAGAGAAAGTTTTCCCATTTTTAACAGGGTAGTGTAAAATTTTCCCCCGGAAGTAAACAATTTTAACAGAGTACGTAAAATGTTAAGGGGCTAGTAAAATGAAAAACCAGGGGGCTAAGTAAAAAAATTAAAAAGAGTAAGTATACATTTTAAACCCGAGAAACCTTTCCAATTTTTCAAGCTGTATACAATGTTAACGGCAAAGGTAACCCAATTTTAAACCCAAGTAAGTTACAATTTTAAACAGAGCAAATTTCCCCAAGTTCCCGAGTAAGTAAAACATTTTTAAACGGGAGTAAGTTTTCCCAATGTTAAAGGAAAAAGTAAAAATTTTAACCCAGAGTAATTTATAAAATTTTAAAACCCGAGCAAAGTAAAAAAGTTCCCCAGGTAAGTATAAATGTTAAAAGGCCCCAACGTATCCCCTTTAACAGAAGCAAAGGTATACAATTTTTAAGGGGACTAATTATACAATGTTAACAGAGAAAGTAAAACTGTTAAAAATGCCAGTAAAAAATTTTAAACAGGCTAAGTTTTACAATGTTAAAGCCTAAGTAAAAAATGTTAACAGATTTAAGAAAACCCATGTTAAAGGTAATTTGTAAAAAAGTTACAGAGTAAGAAAAACAATGTTAACAGAGCTAAGTATACCCTGAAAAAGGCAAAAAAACATGTTAAAGGGCCCGTTAAAATGTTAACAGAGCTAAGTGAAACCAATTTTAACGACCCTAATTATACAATAAAAACCCGAGCAAAAGGTAAAATTTTAAAACAGGCAAAGGGGAAACAATTTTAACGAGCAAAGTATACAATTTAACAGGAAGTTTTTAAAAAGGAAAACCCGAGCTAAGTTAAAATGTTCAGAGCTAAGTGTACAATGTTAAAGAGACGTTTAAAGTTAACGGGCAAAGTAAAAATTTAAAGAGCAAAATCCCCCAATGAAAGTTAGTGTAAAATGAAAAACAGAGCTAAGTATAAAAAATTTTTAAACAGGCAAAGTTACAATTTTAAACCCCGAGCAAATTTATACAATGTTAACAGAGTAAAAACAAATTTTTAACAGAAAAAAGTATACAATTTTTAAACAGAGTAAGTTCCCTTTTTTAACAGAGTAGTTACAATTTTAAACCCGAGTTTTAAATAACAATTTTTTTAAAACGTCATTTTTTGAGGGGTTTTTAAATAAATTTAAAGGTGTTTTTGGGACTTTTAAAATAAGTTTTAAAGGGGTTTATTTTTTAACCAAACTCAGTGACCCGATTGGATGGAACCGGGAGTTTTCCCGGTGTGGAAAAGGGGGGGGTAAAGGAATCGGGGAAAGGTTACAGGGGTGGGGAAAACCAGGGGGGGTACAGGGGAGGGAAACCCGGGGGGAGAACAGGGGAGGGCCCCCGGGAGAGTACAGGGTGATGGAACCAGGGAGGAAAGGGGTTTGAGGGAAAACCAGGGAGAGTAAGGGTGATGGAACCAGGGGGGGTTAAGGGTGAGGGAAACCCAGGGAGAGTAAGGGTGAGGGAAACCCGGGAGAGTAAGGGTTGATGGAAAAGGGGAGTACGGGGGGTTGGAAGGAACCGGGGAGGTACGGGGTGATGGAATAGGGGAGAAAGGGTTTGAGGGAAACCCAGGGGGGGAAACAGGGTGATGGCCCAGGCGAGTACGGGTGAGGGAAACCCAGGGGAGTAAGGGTGAGGGAAAACTGGGGGTGCCCCCGGGGTTAAAGGCCCCCAGGGTGGTAATGTGAGGGAAACCAGGGTAAATCAGGTGAGGGACCCCGGGTGAGTCCCAGAGTGGGGAACCCGGGTTTGGGGTATTGAGGGAAACCAGGGGGGTTTACAGGTGAGGAACCCAGGGTGAGTACGGTGATGGAAAGGGGGTCCAGAGGATGGCCCAGGGTGAGTAGTGGGGAAACCCCGGGGGTCAGGTGGGGGAACGGGGTGATAGGCGGGAAAGGGGGGGTACGAGTGAGGGAACCCGGGGGGGAGTGAGGGAAAACCAGGGTGAGCCCGGTGATGGAACCAGGGTGAGTAGGGGGGGGAAACCCCGGTTTGGGGTTACGGTGTGGAACCGGGTGAGTAGTGATGGAACCCCGGGTGGGGTAAGGTGAGGGAAACCCAGGGGTGAGTAGTAGGGAAAACCAGGGTGAGTTAAAAGGGTGAGGGAAACCCCGGGTGAGTAGTGATGGAAACCCCGGGGGTGGTACGAGTGATGGCCCAGGGTGAGTGGGAGGGAAAACCGGGGTGGGTACGGGGGAGGGAAACCCAGGGGGGTTTTCGTGATGGAACAGGGTGATTTTACAGATTAAAGGAAAAGGGGGTTGAGTAGTGAGGGCCCCCAGGGGAGTACAGGTGATGGAAAGGGTGAGTGTGATGGCCGGGGTTTTGGAGTCCAGAGTGTGGCCCCGGGTGGTAGTGAGGGAAACCAGGGGGGTGTCCGGTGATGGAACCGGGGTTTGAGTAGTGAGGGAAAAAGGGGAAAGTGGGAAGGGGTGGTGTCGGAAGGGTTGGTGTAGGGGGGGGGAAAAGAGTTATATGGAGTGTTATGCTGGCCCTATGGGGAAAACCAGATGTGAAACTATGAACGGGTCGGGAACTTGGTAGGGAACCCATGGTATAAACTATCCCCCCCCTTTATGGAACCATGGTTGAACTAGGGCCCTAAACCATGGAAAGGAAATAAACCATGGTATAAAAATATGAACCAGGGTTTATGAACATGAACCATGGTATGAACTATAAACCCAAAGGTATGAACATGAAACCATGGTATGAACTATAAAACCATGGTTTTGAACTATAAAACATTGGTATGAACATGAACCATGTATGAACCATGGAAAACCATGGTATGAAAAATAAACCAGGTATGAACCATGGTATGAACTATGAACCATGGTATGACCATGGTTTTGACTAGAACCATGGTATGAACTATGAACCATGGTTGACCATAAACCAGGGTTTATGAACCATGAACCATGGTATGAAACTAGACCAGGGTATGAAACTATGAACCATGGTTATGAACATGTTATAAACCATGAACTACGGTAATGAACCATATATGAACTATGGTATAAAACCATGAACCATGGTATAAACCCATGAGCTTTGGTATGAACTATGAACCATGGTATGACCTGTTATAAACCCATGACTATGGTATGAACCATGATATACTATGGTTGAACATGAACCATGGTATGAACATAAACCATGGTATGAACAAATAAACCATGGTATGAACTATGAACCATGGTATGAACTAGGGAACCATTAAGACATGAACCAGGGTATGAATATGAACCAGGGTATGAACCTGAACCATGGTATGAACCATGGTTGAACTATGAACCATGGTATGAACCATGGTTGAACTAGAACATGGTATGAACCATGGTATGAACTTGAACCATGGTAAAACCATGGTATGATATGACTGGTGAACTATGAACCATGGATGAACTATGAACCTTGGTATGAACAAATGAACCATGGTATGAATATGAACCATGGTATAAACCCATGACCATGGTATGATCTTGAGCCATGGTATGAACCATGAACCTGGTATGAACTAGAACCATGGTATGAACTATGAACCATGGTATGAACTATGAACCATGGTATGAACTATGAACCATGGTATGAACTATGAACCATGGTATGAACTATGAACCATGGTATGTACTATGAACCATGGTATGAACTATGAACCATGGTATGAACCATGTTGAACATAACATGGTATAAACCCATGTATGAACAATGACCATGGTATGAACTATGAAACCATGGTATAAAATGAACTTATGAACATGAACCATGGTATGTACTAGACCTGGTATAAATTTGAACCAGGTATGAAATGTTATGAACCATGACTATGGTATGAACCTGGTATGAACAATAAACCTTATGAACTATGACCCATGGTATGAACCATGAACCATGGTATGAACAATGAACCATGGTATGAACCATGTTATGAACCATGAACTATGGTATGAACCATGTTATGAACTATGGTATGAACCATGAACCATGGTATGAACCCATGAACCAGAACCATGGTATGAACCATGGTATGAACCATGAACCATGGTTGAAACCATAAACCATGGTAGAACCATGAAACCATGGAAAGAACCATGACCATGGTATGAAACATGAACCAGGAAATGAAACCATGAACCATGGTATAAACCCAAATAAACCCATGGTATGAAACCATGAACCATGGTATGAACCATGAACCATGGTATGAACTATGAACCATGGTATAAAACTATGAACCATGGAAATGAAACTAGAACCATGAACCATGGTATAAACCCATGAACCATGGTATGAACTATGAACCATGGTAGAACTATGAACCAGGGTATGAACTATGAACCTTTGGTATGAACCATGAACATGGTATAAACCATAAACCATGGTATGAACTATGAACCTGTTTTGAACTATGAACCATGGTAGACTATGAACCATGGTATAAACCCATGAACCATGGTATGAACATGAACCATGGTATGAACCATGAACCATGGTATGATATGAACCATGTATGAACATGAACCAGGGTTATGAACTATGAACCATAAACCCATGGTATGAACCATGACCAGGTATAAAACCATAAACCCAGGGTATGAACTATGAACCATGGTATGAACTATGACCATGGTATGACCATGAACCTTTGGTATGAACATGAACCATGGTTTGAACCTAAAACCATGGTATGCATGAACCATGGTATGAACTATAAACCTTGGGTAGAACCATGAACATGGTATGAATATGAACCAGGGTATGAACTATGAACATGGTATGAACTATGAACCATGGTATGAACCATGAACCATGGTTTTGAACTATTAACCATGGTATGAACCATGGTTGAACAAATAAACCATGTATAAACCCCTGGTATGAACTATGAACCATGGTTGAATATGAACCATGGTATGAACCATGAACCATGGTATGAACTATTAACCATGGTATGAACTATGAACCAGGGTATGAACCATGGTATGAACATGAACCGTATGAATAGAACCATGGTATGAACATAAACCATGGTATGAACCATGAACCATGGTTGACTATGAACATGGTATGAATATAAACCATGGTATGAACTTGAACCATGGTATGAACCATGGTATAAACCCATGAACCATGGTATGAACTGAACCATGGTAACCCCATGGTATGAACTATTAACCATGGTATGAACCCAAAGGTATGAATTGAACCATGGTTGAACCATGTATGAACATGAACCAGGTTTAAGAACCATGGTATGAACCATGAACCATGGTATGAAACTATGACCATGGTTGAACTATTAACCATGGTAGGGAACATGGATGAACTTGAACCATGGTATGAACCATGGTATAAACTATGAACCATGGTATGAAACTATGAACCATGGTATGAACCAGAACCATGATAAACCATGAACCAGGTATGAACCATGAACCAGGGTATAAACCCATGAACCATGGTATAAACCCAAAAACCATGGTATGAAACTAGGGAACCATGGTATGAAACCATGAACATGGTATGAACCATAAACCCATGGTATGAACTATGAACCATGGTATGAACCATGAACCATGGTAGGGAACTATGAACCATGGTATGACTTGGTAAACTATGAACATGGTATGAACTATGAACCATGGTATGAACCATGAACCATGGTATGAACTATGAACCATGGTATGAACCATGGTATGAACTATGAACCATGGTATGAACTATGAACCATGGTATGAACTATGAACCATGGTATGAACCATGAACCATGGTATGAACTATGAACCATGGTATGAACCATGAACCATGGTATGAACTATGAACCATGGTTTGAATGAACCATGGTATGAATTTGAACATGGTATGAACCATGTATGAACTAATGAACCATGGTAGAACCATGGTATGAACTTGAAATGGTTGAACCATATGAACTATGAACCAGTATGAACCATGGTAGAACATGGTATAAACATGAACCATGGTATAAAAACTATGGAACCATGGTATAAACCCATGAACCATGGTATGAACTATGAACCATGGATAAACTAGAACCAGGGTATGAACCATGACCATGGTATGAATATGAACCATGGTATGAACTATGAACCATGGTATGAACCAGAACCATGGTATGAACCATAAACCATGGTATAAAACCTGAACCAGGGTATGAACTATGAACCATGGTATGAACCATGAACCATGGTATGAAGTATGAACCATGGTATAAAACTATGAACCTGGTATGAACTATGAACCATGGTATGAACTATGAACCATGGTATGAACTATGAACCATGGTTAATAAACCATAAAACCATGGTATGAACCATGACCATGGTATGAACATGAACCATGGTATGAACTGAACATGGTATGAACTATAACCTGGTATGAACTATGAACCATGGTAGAACTATGAACCATGGTATGAACTATGAAGCATGGTATGAACCATGAACCATGGTATGAACTATGAACCATGGTATGAACTATGAACCATGGTATGAACCATGGTATGAACCATGAACCATGGTATGAACTATGAACCACGGTATGAACCATGAACCATGGTATGAACCATGAACCATGGTATGAACTATGAACCATGGTATGAACTATGAACCATGGTATGAACTATGAACCATGGTATGAACCATGAACCATGGTATGAACTATGAACCATGGTATGAACCATGAACCATGGTATGAACCATGAACCATGGTATGAACTATGAACCATGGTATGAACTATGAACCATGGTTATGAACATGAACCATGGTATGAACTTAACAGGGAAACTTACTGGTATGAACTATAAACCTGTAGAACTATGAACATGGTATAGAACTATGAACCATGGTATGAACTATAAACCATGGTTGAACTATGAACCATGGTATAAACATGACCTGACCAATGGTATGAACTATGAACCATGGTATGACATGAACCATGAACCATGGTATGAACTATGAACCATGGTGAACATGAACCATGGTATGAACCATGGTATGAACATGAACCATGGTTTTAATATGAACCAGGGTTTATGAACATGAACCAGGGTTTATGAACCATACCCATGGTATGAACCTACCATGGTATGAACTATGAACCATGGTATGAACTATGAACCATGGAATGAATATGAACCATGTATGAATAGAACCATGGTGAACTTGAACCATGAACCATGGTATGAACTATAAACCCTGGACATGGAATGAACTAGACCAGGTATGAATTAAACCCATTATGAACTATAAAACCATGGTATGAAACTATGAACCATGAACCATGGTATAAAACTATGAACCATGGCCATGGTATGAACTATGAACCATGGTATGAACCATGAACCATGTATAAAACTATGAACCATGGTATGAACTATGAACCATGTATGAACTATGAACATGAACCATGGTATGAACTATGAACCATGGTATGAACTATAAACCCATGGTATGAACTATGAACCATGAACCATGGTATGAACTATGAACCATGGTATGAACTATAAAACCATGGTATGAACTATGAACCATGAACCATGGTATGAACTATGAACCATGGTATGAATATAAAACCATGGTATGAACTATGAACCAGGGGTATGAACCAAGAACCATGGTATTGAACTATGACCATGGTATGAACCATGAACCATGGTATGAACTATGAACCATGGTATGAACCATGAACCATGGTATGAACTATGAACCATGGTATGAACTATGAACCATGAACCATGGTATGAACCATGAACCATGGTATGAACCATGAACCATGGTATGAACTATGAACCATGGTATGAACCATGGTATGAACCATGAACCATGGTATGAACCATGAACCATGGTATGAACCATGAACCATGGTATGAACCATGAACCATGGTATGAACCATGAACCATGGTATGAACCATATGAACCATGGTATGAACTATGAACCATGGTATGAACCATGAACCATGGTATGAACCATGAACCATGGTATGAACCATGGAACCATGGTATGAACCATGAACCATGGTATGAACCATGAACCAGGGTATGAACCATGAACCATGGTATGAACCATGAACCATGGTAATGAACCATGAACCAGGTTGAACCATGAACCATGGAAATGAACTATGAACCATGGTATGAACTATGAACCATGGTATGAACCTTTGAACCATGGTATGAACCATGAACCATGGTATTAACATGAACCATGGTATGAACTATGAACCAGGGTATGAACCATGAACCATGGTATGAACATGAACCATGGTATGAACCCATGAACCTGGTATGAACTATGAACCATGGTATGAAAAAGAACCATGGTATGAACCATGAACCATGGTATGAACTATGAACCATGGTATGAACTATGAACCATGGTATGAACTATGAACCATGGTATGAACTATGAACCATGGTATGAACTATGAACCATGGTATGAACCATGGTATGAACTATGAACCATGGTATGAACTATGAACCATGGTATGAACCATGAACCATGGTATGAACCATGAACCATGGTATGAACTATGAACCATGGTATGAACTATGAACCATGTTATGAACTATAAAACCATGGAAAAAACCATGAACCATGGTATGAACTATGAACCATGGTATGAACCATGAACCATGGTATGAACCATGAACCATGGTATGAACTATGAACCATGGTATGAACTATGAACCATGGTATGAACTATGAACCATGGTATGAACCATGAACCATGGTATGAACCATGAACCATGGTATGAACTATGAACCATGGTATGAACTATGAACCATGGTATGAACTATGAACCATGGTATGAACTATGAACCATGGTATGAACTATGAACCATGAACCATGGTATGAACTATGAACCATGGTATGAACTATGAACCATGAACCATGGTATGAACTATGAACCATGGTATGAACCATGAACCATGGTATGAACTATGAACCATGGTATGAACTATGAACCATGGTATGAACTATGAACCATGGTATGAACCATGAACCATGGTATGAACTATGAACCATGGTATGAACTATGAACCATGGTATGAACTATGAACCATGGTATGAACTATGAACCATGGTATGAACTATGAACCATGGTATGAACTATGAACCATGGACCATGGTATGAACTATGAACCATGGTATGAACTATGAACCATGGTATGAACTATGAACCATGGAATGAACTATGAACCATGAACCATGGTATGAACTATGAACCATGGTATGAACCATGAACCATGGTATGAACTATGAACCATGGTATGAACTATGAACCATGGTATGAACTATGAACCATGAACCATGGTATAAAACTATGAACCATGGTTTTGAACTATGAACCATGGTATGAACTAGGAACTGGTATGAATATGAACCATGAACCATGGTATGAACTATGAACCATGGTATGAACTATGAACCATGGTATGAAACTATGAACATGAACCAGGGTATGAACTATAAAACCATGGTATAAAACTATGAACCATGGTATGAACTATGAACCATGGTATGAACTATGAACCATGGTATAAAACCAGAACCATGGTAGAACTATGAACCATGGTATGAACCATGAACATGGTATTAACTATAAACCCAGGGTATGAACCATGAACCATGGTATGAACTATGAACCATGGTATGAACTATAAAACCATGATACCATGGTATGAACATGAACCATGGTATGAACCATGAACCATGGTATGAACTATGAACCATGGTATGAACCATGAACCATGGTATGAACCATGAACCATGGTATGAACCATGAACCATGGTATGAACCATGAACCATGGTATGAACCATGAACCATGGTATGAACCATGAACCATGGTATGAACTATGAACCATGGTATGAACTATGAACCATGAACCATGGTATGAACCATGAACCATGGTATGAACCATGAACCATGGTATGAACTATGAACCATGGTATGAACCATGAACCATGGTATGAACCATGAACCATGGTATGAACCATGAACCATGGTATGAACTATGAACCATGGTATGAACTATAAAACCATGGTATAAAACATGAACCATGGTATAAAACCATGAACCATGGTATGAACTATGAACCATGGATGAACTATGAACCATGGTATGAACAAATGAACCATGGTATAAAACTATGAACCAGGTATGAACTATGAACCATGGTTTTGAACTATGAACCATGGTATAAAACTATGAACCATGGTATGAACCATGAACCATGGTATGAACTATAAACCTGGAAAGAACTATGAACCACATGGTATGAACTATGAACCATGGTATGAACCATGGTATGAACTATGAACCATGGTATGAACTATGAACCATGGTATGAACCATGAACCATGGTATGAACCTATGAACCATGGTATGAACCATGAACCATGGTATGAACTATGAACCATGGTATGAACTATGAACCATGGTATGAACTATGAACCATGAACCATGGTATGAACTATGAACCATGGTATGAACCATGAACCATGGTATGAACACCCTCACCCTGACAATCATCCTAAATACGAAGCACAAAACCCACAGGGGTCATATACATCCTGGGGACCTAAGTAATCATGTTTGATCCAAGGAAACTCTGAATACAGTACCACAAACTACCAGCCTAGTCTTAAAACTGCGTAATAATTTAACTCTAAGAAACTATCGTTAACTACAAGTTGAAAAATATTTCAATAGCAAATTATGACCATAATAATTGTTTAGTGGTACCTAACAATTATTATGAACACGTACCTAACAATTATTATGAACACGTACCTAACAATTATTATGAACACGTACCTAACAATTAACACGTACCTAACAATTATTAACACGTACCTAACAATTAACACGTACCTAACAATTATTAACACGTACCTAACAATTATTAACACGTACCTAACAATTATTAACACGTACCTAACAATTAACACGTACCTAACAATTATTAACACGTAAACCATACCCCCGGCCGGGATTGAACCCGCGGTCATAGTCTCAAAACTCCAGCCCGTCGCGTTAGCCACTAGACCAGCTAGCCACAATAAGATTCATCCAACTAGGTATATTTCTACACCATAGGAAGGTTAGCACAGGCCACCACTGTGACCACAAATGCAAGATTTTACAGACGAATCTCACAGAGGTGCCTGTGCTAACCTTCCTATGGTGTAGAAATATACCTAGTTGGATGAATCTTATCGTGGCTAGCTGGTCTAGTGGCTAACGCGACGGTCTGGAGTTTTGAGACTATGACCGCGGGTTCAATCCCGGCCGGGGGTATGGTTTATTTGCAATCGTGTCATTACGATTTCTTAAGTCATTATTAACACGTACCTAATAATTATTAACACGTACCTAATAATTAACACGTACCTAACAATTAACACGTACCTAACAATTATTAACAAGTACCTAATAATTAACACGTACCTAATAATTAACACGTACCTAATAATTAACACGTACCTAATAATTATTAACACGTATCTAACAATTATTATTAACACGTACCTAACAATTATTAAAAAGTACCTAATAATTAACATGTAAATAATAATTATTAACACGTACCTAACAATTATTATTAACACGTACCTAACAATTATTAACAAGTACCTAATAATTAACACGTACCTAACAATTAACACGTACCTAACAATTATTAACACGTAAACGGTCCAAACGTATATATACGTTTTTTCAACATTCGAATGTAAAAAAAAGTATTTTTTTTTTGTTATATTTGAAAGTATGTAAAAACAAAAACCGTAAATACTTTTGAAGCCCAACACTTGTGAACGTATTATTATTATTATTATTATTATAACCAAGGGGGAAGCGCAAAACCGGAGGATTATACAGCGCCTGGGGGGGGCAATGAAGGTATTCAGGTTTTTAATTCGGGGAACTGGAGCACAGATCCAATTCCCTGGTTCAAGAGCCCCTCAACATCAAGGAACCTTCCTTGATGAGGAGCGACGTGGGACACGTCCTGCCTCCCCCGTGGCTCAGCCTTTAAATGGGGGACCTAAGACACT
>NC_069443.1:40340519-40357724 GCF_026875155.1 Cherax quadricarinatus | reverse complement strand
AAATCCGGGAAACTACGGAGTGCAGGATATGGGGTTTTTGGGGTTCCCCTAAATGGGGCCCCTATCGCTATTCGTCAAGTTGAATTCGACGGCTGGTACGAGTCGTTAGTGACAAATTGAGCAGTGAGTATTGATTAATCCAGCTGTAAAAGTGCGACTCATAGACGTTTTCTCCCACAACGTGGGTGAAGTTGCGCAATGTCCCCTTGAGGCGGGACAGGAGGACTTACGGAAGGGGTTTGCGCTTATGTACCGTGCATCTGGCACCAAGGCAAGTGGGCGGCAGGGGGTCGGGGGGAGCCCCGGGGGGGGGTACTTTTCTGCCTAAAAAGCCACGGGCACCCGATCCCGTCATATGTCGTGATGCCGGGTTTGGGGACCCAAATTTAGGGGCGTATGCGGGCAGCGACGGACAGCAGGTTGTGTGGAGAGTATGACCAATGGCGGCGACGTGGGGAGGCAGGGGAGGCCCCGGCGCAAACATTTAGAGCACCAGTTACGGGTTTGGGGAGTCGAAGAGGGCTTTCCCAAAAGGAAACCGAGGAGAGGGCCCCGCTGTGGAGTGAAATTGTAGAAGAGTCTTTGTGGTGAAATGTTGAGCGGGGCACGATTGTGGGACCCGAAAATGGCCACTTTGCCGGTGAGGGGGGAGGAAGGCTCTTTCAGCAGGAGGTCAAAGCTGGAGGGGGGCCGACGGGGATTGAAAACTTTACCTTCTTGGGGCGGGGAAAAAGTTTGGGTCCGTGAAAGGGTGCCGAGTTGACGGGAAAGTGTGGCGGGACAGGCAGGGGAAGGAAGGGGGGAAACTGCAGGCACAAGAGGAGTCACAAGCTCTGGCGACAGGTACAGAAAGGGGTTGATGTTCACTGTGAGGAATCTTGGGTAGACAGTTGGCGGTAGAGAGGTTACGAGGAAGAGGGCGGCTCGTCAGACTCAGTGATGTCCTGCGCCCGGCAAGGTCTGGGAGGAAGGAGTATTTTCTCGTGACAGCCAGGATAAGGGGCATCGCAGAGGGGGGGGGGGTGGGAAAACCACTGTTGACCCTGGGGCAAGGGCCCTGGGAAGGTGAGAGGAGAAAAGGGTTGGAATTTTAGAAAGGCCTTTTTGCTGACTGTGAATGGAATGGACTGTTACTGGGGTGAAAAGGGAATGCTTTGTAGCTCTTACGTCGATACAGATGGACGAAGCTTTCTACAGGGGCAAATTTTAGGGAGGGGAGGGTGCTCGAGGGGACGGGGGATACGGGGGTTTACTTGCCATCGCACGTTTTTAAAGGGGGTGTGGGGGTTTTTTGATAAAGGAGGGAGCCCGTTTGTGTTTGCAAAAACGTGAAGGGGGTGGGGGGGGGGGGGGGTTGCGTGTAGATGGGTGGGGGGGGCAGAGGGGAACCTTTGTAAGTGTGTATGACCATGAAAATATATGAAAGTCAGGGGGGATTTTGTGTGTGATGATCTATTTTCGCTTTTGGTTTTCCCGAAGTGGCCACTAGGGGGGACGGAATTGGGTGATCAGGGGAGCGGAGGGAACCCGGGGCGGGGCATATGTTGACAGCATTACGCAATCTTTTGGGGACGTTTAGTTTGGGGGTGTGGTAGGTGGGGGAGGTGGGGGGGGAGCATACTTTCGGAGGGGAGGTTTCGCACTAGGTTGGCGGGTTTAATATTCATAAGGGTTTGTCAACGTCGTCCTACTATTGAACTGCTTTTTCTTTTTTTTTTTTTTTTTAATTTTATTTTAAACATGACATTACAAAATAAATATTAAAACTCTTTTTAAATCATAAATTAACACAATCCTCCCCCACCTAATTTACACCCACAAACAAATCCCCTTGGGTAAAACCCCCCCCCCCCTCCCTGCTCCCTTCCTATCACTTAACCCAAACCTGTTGGAGTATCACAGAATTTCTGATATGAACAACACTTTTTTAAAACACACCCCCCAAAGGTACTTAATGATCGACTACAGACCATGCATTGGGATTGCCTTAAAAATATTTTAAACATATTCCCCCCCCCCCAGTGGTTATCCAACCACCCCATATTTACAACCTAAAATACTATAAACAATGAATGTTGCCTAATCTAAAGTCACACAGCAATGACCCAAACATTAATTTATGTAATTGTCCTAATGGTTCAGTTACATAACAATATGTATTACAAAAACAATGGTGATATAAAAAGTCACAAGGACATACAAAATTACTACAAAACCATAAGAATAAACTTAGTCTAAAAATCCAACACATGTAAGCCTTTACACATTTAAACATGCAATTCCAGTTTTAAAAACAATCACACAGCTTCAACTATGACATTCAAGCTCTATACAGCTTATATGGACATTACATAGTGCTATTGACAACAGTACAATAAAAACATGAAATAAACCCATGACACAAGTAACACATAAAGACTGTGCCTAGCACGCACCTAACCACAAAAACCTATAACACCACTGTTGCCCACTTTTTTTACACTATCTGACGTGCATTAACCTCTTTACTCTCAAAACAAAACTGAAAATTGCAAAACACCAGTGACAAAACAATAATGCACAGACATTAATACAAACATATCACATCTTATCTCTGGACACCGTGCATGATCACGCATAAACCCACTAGCAGTGCAAGGCACCTAGAAAACAATTTGGGAGCAAACACATGCAATTATTATAGCAAATCTCCAAATTAAACAATGTCATTACCGTAAATCAATATTACCACACACAATATGTTTTAATAAGTATAAAGTCCTATCACACAAAAACTGGCCAGCTCCACAGGTGCTAGCACCCGTGGTCCACATATTTTTCACTCATGCATCACTCACCCAAACACTTGCAAAACTTTTGTTATCCATTACCAGGGAGGCAACCCGTTTTCACCCTGACTTCCCTACCCCAGCAACACTTTCCAATCATACCCTCCCTCCCCGTATATTACAAGTCTAATAAAACCTATAACGTAAGTTGCCTATATCCCTCTGAAAAATCCTTCACCCACCTCCTCCCATAAATTTCCTTATTTCTACATACCGTTTTATAGAACGTTAACGCTAACACCCTCCTCTTCACCTCATAACCTGTTTGCCCGCAATCCCCACACTATATAGATATAATCTGCCATAATGTATCCCACAGCTCTGATTACACGTTCCCCCCAACCCCCCACTTTCGAGACTTAATGCTCTCAATACAGAAATTCCTTTACCTCCTACCCTATTTATCACCCTTTTAACCACCCTTGGGACACTCCTCATCCATCACAAAAATATACTACATGAAAAGCCGACTTCCTCCCCACCACATATCCCACACTCCCCCCGTCAACGACTCGTCTTTTCCGTAGAACCACACCCGACGGTAAAATGCAGTGCAGAAAACGATACATTACATCCCGAACACGAGGTTGAAACCCTCATCCTACCAACCTATTCCATATATTTCCCCCATGCATACATGGGGAAAATTCCCTCTACAGGCGCTACAACCCTCCCGGCTAACAATCTACACAACCTACCTATTTTAAACCTTTACTGGCTCTCGATCCCACCCCAGAGCCCTAAAACACAGTTTCACACTCATGCAACTCAACTCCTGTTACATCCGTTGCAATCTGTTTTTGGATCCTGGCCAACCCCCCCAACCCACACTTTCCCTCATCACCTCCCTTTTAATGAAGCCCACATTTGACCCTCCTTTAAGTCCAGCAATCCCAGCCCCCCCTTACTTACAGGTAACATTACCACATCTCTCTTAATCCAATCACAGCTCGAACCCCACAAGAATTAAAAACCTTCCTAAGTATGTTTCGTTATTGCTGGCCCAGTTAATGGGAACACGGCTGCCACGTGCCATACTTTGCTATACAGTAAGATATTAACAACAATGGCACGCTGCACAAGGGTCAAATGATAAGGTCGCAATGCACCCAAGCGTCCCTGAATCCTTTCTACATCCTAAGCGAGTTTTCCATGCGTGCCACAGGTAGATCGTCTGCATAAATAAGACCACAGATTTTTAACGAATTCACTGCTTCCTCACAACTGCACTACCCCAATCAACCCTACCCGCCCAAGCTCCTAACCCCATGACCATGGATTTATCTGAATTTACCCTCATACCAGTTTGCCCCTGCGAACATTTGTACTACCCCGTCTAATGTGTCCATTGACATCCCCTCCCTGATCAAACAGTTGTATCATCCACATACCCAATTAAAACGGCCAAACCCTCGCAACCTCACACCCTGGTCCCTCTACGTGACACATACGCTGCTCCATCAATCTATAAAAGGGGTCCTGTACGCATGCAAACACATAATTGTGACATAGGAACCCCTGCCTAAGTCCCCTACCCATTACAATCTTCCCCACCAATCGCCCATTAATCTGTACCCTCGCCATTGCACCTCCATACAACGCCTCAACCCAGCCCACTATTTCTTCCCCAAACCCCTGACCCTGAGGATGGCTTTCAATGCTTTCCGATCCACTCTATCGTATCCCCCTTGCCAATCGAGCGCCACCAAACCCCCCTCCCTCCCCCCCCCTTTTCCCTCCACGAAATCCTAAAGTAACCCATGCCCCTCCACCATAGACCTCCCTGGCAAACCAAACTGAGTTTTTGTTTACTACCCGCCCTAACACACACTTGACCGATTTCCCAAAAATCTTCGAAAACAATTTATAATCTGCGCATAACAACGAGATCGCCCGGTAATCCCCAAGGTATGCTGCCCTTACCCCTTTGGTACCCAAAACAACGACAGCCGTTGCCTGCTTCTCACCCAGCTCACCTCTCTCCTTCATGCAATTTAATAACCTAACCAGAAAATGCCTCAATAGTTCCCAATGCTGTGATAAAACTCTAACGGGAGTCCATCAATTCCCGTTGCTTTGCCCTTTCGCAATTTCCCCTTAAAGCCCTCCATATTTCCCCCTCAGTTATTTCGCCACCCGTTGCTTTCCCCAAACACTGTACGCAACTGACATACCACACTCCCACACACCTGCTCCCAAAACCCCCTCCTCTACCCCTTCTCGTTGCCAGTACTTCTCATACCACTTGTCAGCAAAAAGCCCCCATTCCTTCCGTAGCTTGTATGACCTGCCCCTCCCTGTACCCCCTATCGATTCATGAACCTCCAACCATGGAATAGTCATTGCCTGCTGTCTTTTTTTTCTGCCCACGCAACACGCACGATGAAGGTCTATCGCCCCATAAACCTCTTCCACCCCCGCCTGTACCTGCACCGCTTGGAACCTCTCATCCTGACCTCACGCAGCCTCCCCTTTTAATTGCCATAATTTCATCCATTGGATAAGTGCTCGCCACCGCCCCCCTCGCATAACAACCCGTAATCTATCCTCCAAATAGTTAGCAAGCCCATATTTTAAAGAATTGATACGTTTCCCTTCCTTTACGTAATATTGCTTAATCCCTTCTTTAGCCACACCATCCCCCCACATCACCCCATCCTCTACCCCTTTTATCTCTGCACGTAACCCCTCCCACAGCGTTGCAAATCCTCTATCCCCTCCTCATCACCTAACACACTTGTATTTAATTTCCAATATCCCCCAGATATACCCGCTAGTGACTCCCACGCCACCTCTGCTACTACCGCCCGATGATCCCAATAAGCTACTTCTATTGTACGGAAAAATGTCAACCCAACCCCTTGAGATATATACAGCCTATCCAACCTACAGCGTACCCCGTCTTACAAAAGTTTTGCTCTACCTCCCACGCCCCTCCTCCAACCCCATCCCGCAACTGAATATCCCTCAAAAGATCTCGCAAGGCCGCCGACACGTGCCCCGCCCCTTTTGGGTTTCCCCGTCAGCCCTCCTAATAACGCAGTTCCAGTCTCCACCAACGATGGGCCCCTGCAGGGAAACCACGTAAGAAGAAAACTGGTTCTTCACATACAAAATCCCTTTTTACCCTCACATCATTTTCCCCTGGTGCATACACACATACAAAAGATACCCGCTGTCCCATCCACCACCATCCACGCGCAATACTCTTCCCCCTTCCTCCCCCCTCACTTCTTAGCAACACAAACGGGCTTGCCTCCCTGAAACAATATACCCACACCACCTTTCAAGACGTTTCAGATGGCAGAGTCATGACCTGAAACCCTCCACCTCGAGCACTCTTCCCCCCTTGAAATTGTGTTCTTGCAGGAACACTACATCCACCCTATATTTATACAGAAACATTCGAAACCATTCCTTTTTTCACACTTTTTACACAGTCCATTTACGTTCACAGTCATACACCTAAGGCCTCTTTATAGTTTCCAAAACCCCTTTCCTCCTCTCTTCATTCATCCCAGGGCCTCCTGCCCCAGAGCCAGCACAAGGCTTCACACCATCAACCCTCCCCCTTTTTTGCGATGCCTCTTATCGGACTGCTTCGACATTGCTCTTCCTTCCTCCCAGACCTCTGCGCCGGCGTCAGGACGTCATCTGAGTCTGACGCCGCCGCTCTCTTCCTGTGATGCCCTCTACATCCATGTTATCTTTGAGGTTCCCTCACGATGAACCTCAACCTCCACCACGCCCCGTTCCACAGCACACGGCGACAACTCTCTCTTACTAGTTGGCCCGTCAACCCTGCTATGTTTTTTATCCTTACATTCCTCTACAGGCACCGCCGTGTCTCTCACCCGCTCAGGAACAACATCCTCTGCAGGCGGTGTCAATGTCCTTAACACCTCCTGAAGCTCTTCCTCTATAAACCTGCACCTCCTCCTGCACTTGCACTTCTGTACTTGTCCTTTGTGTAGTAACAGATCCTTTACATCACAGCTTACCTCACACATGCCATTCTCCTCTTTGGAATCCTCCACCTCTTCACTCCACAAGCGCCCAGGCCCTTGCTTTCGCACCGGGCTCTCAACAGCTATCACGCTGGGAATGGTGCTTCACCAGTTTGCGCTGGCGCCCTCCTCAGCTTCACGCACTCTGCCGCCATATGGTCGTTATTGCCCACATATTCTGCACGTACGTCTCTGTCCGGCATACGATACCATAACTTGCGTCCGAAGTCCTCCAACATGACGTAAGACGGTATGGGATGTCTCAGAGTCATCTTCAGGGAGAAGGTACCCTCCGGACGTCCCATGTAAGACCTGCCGTCCACTTGCCCTTTTGTGCCAGATGTAGGTTTCCATATGTCTCAAAAACACTCCGTATGTCAGCCTCATCTGCCTCAAATGGGCATAGTATCTTAACCCACGTAAAGTGGCGAGATACGTCGATCAAACGCACCTTCACAGCTGGAGTAGCGTCAAGACTCACGTCTTGGAACCTCGTCACCAAAGACTCATACACGGACGTGGAATTCAGTTTGACGAAGATTCTATAAGCCCCATTCAGGGCTACACCATACACCTCATCGTCCTGGATTCCATAGGTCGGGAGTAAGACTTGCACTGAAGAGGGTGAAATCGCCCCACGAAGCAGCTCAATACCAATGGTATTTACGCGCCTCCTCACACTCAGCGCCATGTTGATACAAGGTAGCTCGCCTGAACAGCAGAGGGGTGCAGCACACAACCTCACTCGACCGTGGTCAGGCAGCGAATGATTAGCTTTTTCAGATCATAGGGCGGTTGTCGCAGAAGTAGAGTGGGATTCTCTAGCTTGTATCTCTAGGGGATATTGGAAATTAAGTACGAGTCTGTTGGAAGATGAGGAGGGGTTGGGGGGTTTTACGGAGCTGTGGGGGAGATTAACTGAGGAGGTACAAGGTGTGGAGGACGTGGTGACGTGGTGGGATGGTGTGGCTAAGGACCGGATTCGGCATTATTATGTGAGGGAGGGGAAAAGGATTAATTCTTTAAAATTTGGGTTGATTAATTATTTGGAGGACAGGTTACGGGGTTGTTATGAAAAAGAGACAGTAGAGGGTGTCTATCCGAGGGACGACATTATGATACTTAAAGAGCGGTTGCGGGAAAAATTCAGGACGAGCGGTTTCCAAGCGGTGAGGTAATGTCGGGGGTGGAGGAGGTTTTTATGGGGAGATAGCCGTCTTCGTGTGTGTTGCGCAGACAAAAACAACGTCAGCAGGCAAAAAGCAAATTCCCATGTTTGGAGGTTCTTGAGTCGGGGTAGGGTATAGGGCGGGTCAGGTTATCCACACTAAGGGATGGGAGGGGGTTGTTTGCGGATACGTGGTACGAAAAGTATTGGGGGAGGAAGGGGTAGGATTAGGGGATTTAGAGGGGGTTTGTGTGGAAGTGTGCATGTAGGTTAGGACACAGTGATAGGAAGCTTTGGGGGGGGACATAACTGAGGGGAAATATGGAGAGCTTTGAGTGCCATGCGAAAGGGCAAAGCACCGGGAATCGATGGACTGCCGGCGATTTTTAAATCAACAGCTTTGGGAGTTAATAAAAGGTTTTTTGGTGAGGTTACTGAACTTGATGAAGGTAAGGGGAAGGTTGGGTAAAAAGACAGGCAACAGCTGTAGTAGTTTTGGTACCGAAGGGTAAGGAACAGCGTTCGCTCAGGGACTATAGAACAATATCGTTGTTATGCGCGGATTATAAGTTATTGCAAAAATTTTAGGAAATAGGCTCAGTGTTTTGTGGGGAGGGTTGTATCGGAAACCCAGTTTGGGTTCCCAGGTAGGTCTATGGGGGTGGGACTTTGGTCTTTTAAGGGATTTCGTGAAGAAAAAGGGGGGGGAAGGGGGGGGTTTGGTTGCACTAGATTGGCAAGGAGCTTATGATAGGGTGGAGCGAGAGGCGTTGAGAGCTATCCTTAGGAAACAGGGCTATGGGGAAGAAATTAGTGGGATGGGTAGAGGCGTTATAAAAGAGGGGAAAATGGTGAGAGTACAGATTAAGGGAAGATTAGGGGGGGGATTGTAATGGGCAAAAGGTCTTAGACAGGGGTGTCCCTATGTCACAGCTTTTATTTGCATGCATACAGGACCCCTTTAATAGAATGGGGGAACGCCATATGGGCGTTAGTAAAGGGGGTTTGGGGGGGTACTGGGGCGTTTGGCCTGTACTCATAGGGTATGTAGATGATACCACGTATTGGTTAGAGGGGGATGTCCCTAAACGCCTTAGATGGAGTGGTCGACACGTTTGCATGTGCAACTGGTATGAGGGTAAATTCGGAGAAGTCCATGGGTTATGGGGTTAGGAACTTGGGGGGAGCGGTCGAGTGGGGTAGTGCAGTCGTAAAGAAGCGGGTGATGTCTTTAAAAATTTGTGGTCTAATCTATGCAGATGATCTTGAGGTTGAAACGTGTTAATAATTCGGTCAGGTTGGTAAAAAGGTACTGGGTCGATTGGGAGCATTGCAGCCTTATCATTTGACCCTTGTGCAGCGTGCCATTGTAATTAACGTTTTATTGTATAGCAGGGTTTGGCATGTGGCTGCCGTGTTCCCTTTAACGGGGACGGCAATTGCAACTATACTTAGGGGGGTTTTTTTTAAATTTTTTTGTAGGGTTCAGGTTGTGATTGGCTTAGAAGGGATTTAGTAATGTTACCTGTGCGTTCAGGGGGGTTGGGTTTAATGAACTTAAAGAGGAGGGTCAAATGTATCTTTATATAAAAGGGAGGTGATGAGGGAGGGTTTGTGAGTGGGGGGGGTTGGGTTTAAGGTACACAAAAAATTTGAAACGCATGTTTTCTGGGACGGAGTTGAGGGAGTGTAAACTATTTTGAGGGCAGTGGTGAGGGTTTTAGGGATCTGGGTAAGGTAAAAAAAAAAGTAGGCTGTGTAGGATGTCGGCGGAAAGGGTTGTGGCTCCCGGGGAGGGATTTTCCCCATGTATGACTGGGGATGTATATGGAAAAGGGTTTGGTAGGTTAAGGTTACAACCCCGTGGACTGAGGTGATGTATCGGTTTTTGCAGGGGAAATTTTACCATCGGGAGTGGTCTTACGAGCTAGACGGGTGGTTGAGGGGGGGGGGGTATGTGGAATATGTGGAGGGGATTTATTCTGCATTCCATGTAGTGTATTTTTTGTAGGGGTTGGGGAGCGTCAGGGTTGGTTGAGCAGGGTGTTGCAAAAAGATAAGTGGTCAATACTTCTCTGTTCTGCGGGCATTGAGTCTTGATGTTGGGGGGTATGGATGAAAGTATTATTAGGCTGTGGGGAACAATATGTAGATTATGTCTCATTATGTGGGGAATGAGGGGGAAAGGGTAAGTTGAGGTGAAGAGAGGGTATGGCTGTTACGTTTTTCTAAAAACGTTTGTGCCGTAATAGAGAACTTTAGGGGAGGAGGTGGGAGCGGGATTTCTCTGAGGGATAAGAGACCTTACATTAGAGATTTTATTAAATTTGTAAATTAGGTGGGGGGGCAGGTAGGGATGTACAATGTGTTATGTTATGGGCTGTCAGGGTGAAAACGGGGTCGCCTCCTGGTATGTAGCGGGTTTAATGTGTATGAACTTGGGCGTAAAGATGTGTATTCATGGTCTGTGACGAGTTAATACTCAATATATGGTTTTTTGATTTTGCAGTAGGACATTGTTCTATATATTTACTCAAAATGCATGTTGTTTTGATTGCTTGTAGAGGTGTCAGTGTGTTGGGTCCTTGTTTATTAATATATTGTGTTTGATGAACATATTGTTTTTAAACCTTATTCTCAATACATTCGTTAATTGTATTTACGTATATGGTGTCCTACCTTTAAAAATTTAAAAGTGACAATATATGCATATTATGGTGTGTTTGTTAATCATATACCAATGCAATTTGGGAAATTTGTCGTTTTTTTGGTTATCATAGGTGTAGGGGTTTTCAAAGTATGGGTGAGGAGGGTTTTTTGTGTTATCTCAAGTTCATGTTTGTGTTTGGGTTTTTTTTATGATTTATCTGTGTAAGACCTGTTTTTGTCTTTATCTATCTCTTGTATTGTATTGTTCTAAATAAAATATAAAAAAAAAAAAAAGTGAATGCTTTTGTTTTGGCACAGTATATAGTTTCAGTATTGGAGTATCACAGGATTTTATTATTTTTAAGACTGAGATTAATATTTCTGTTTATGGTCAAATGAGTGAGCGAGTGTAAGTGTGAACCACCCGGTGGTATTTGTGTAGTTAGTTGACGGGTGTATCAGGAGATAAGATGTTTTCTAATGGTAGTTTTTGAAGGTGATGAATGTGTCTGCAGTTCAGAGTTCTCAGGGAGGGTATCATACAACAAATATCGTTGGAGCGCAGCTGAATTGCTGCTGGAACTCTTGTGTGTGAACCGTGACTATGATATACCTAGTGAAACACAAACGTTGATTTGAAGTGGGGTGTAGGAGGCCTTCCTTCACTCCACCTCTCGTCCTGTCTTCCCCTCCTTCCTCGATTTTGGAACCAGCCATTCGCCTCTATTTACTTATGGTCTAGAGGCGGTTTTTGCCAGACCACGTAAATGCTTGAGTGCCCGTGTCAGTCCTCTGTGCCGCACTCCATTCATCTTAGAATATGTCTCCTGTGTGCCTACCTGCCTGCTACAATCAAATATCCAAGTGGTTGACACGGGCTTAGCAAGCACATTCAAGCAAGCTTGAAAGCAGCACTCCAAGCTAGCCAGGACAAGCTAAGGGAGCCTGCAGTTACAGCTCCTGACCCCCAGCATGTCTACGTATAAGTTCTACAGTGTTGCTGGCGTACCAGTGTTTCCTGTAGTGGATTTTGTTAAGAACAATTTAACGAGCATTGGGAGTACTAACTTTTTAAGTGGGACATGCCAGAGGTTCACCTAAAACATAGTAAGTTTGTGCTAAGTGCATTCCCCCACAGAGTGAACATTCTTCTGTCATACTGTGCTAAAAGTGTTAAGTGCTTGCAGGTTTGTTGTAACTATTGCAAAGAGTTTGGATTTCACTGACTTAGGACATTGTGCTACCATCAGTACCTACGTAGGGTTAAAATAGTGAGGGAAAGTCTGGCCTGCTGGGTGACCTTGAAAATGGCACTATAAGACCCGCATTGCCACTTAAAACCCAAAACTGCGTGTGTCTAGTGAGGGGAATGTCCCTTCCCCCGACTTTCCCCATTCACGGTATCCCCTTAGCTCGTCGCCATTATCTACATAAGGGATAAGGGCGAGTTTAGCCGATCCGGATAAACAGCACTCCAAGCCAGCCAGTTTTTTTTTTTTTTTTTTATAATTTTATTTAAAACTTCATGTACAATATTATAGGTACATATATAAAATAATGAACAAGGACAAAAATCAGTAAAACAATATATAAACACAAAACAATCCAGGCAACCTCTGACATCAAATATAAAACAAGTTTTTTTTAAAAAATATCACAATTTAAGAAGGAATAAAGTTAAAAATAACAAGGGCCACAAATGGCTATAAATAAAACTCCTAAAATTACAACCTCAATACAATAAAGCTCCAAGCTTAATGACAATCACCCATAATACCACTCGCAACAAATACACCAGACCTACAATATGCTTTGTTAAGAAACCTGTGCTGCAACACAGGGGACCCCATCATCCCTCCCCCCCCACTCACACACAAACATTGAAAACTAACCCTATCACCAACCTGAAAAAATCATGACATTAATTATCCTCAATTTAGGATTATTATGACACATGTCACTTGAGGAAACATTATTTACAACCATGAATGGTACAGGAAACCAAAATTACAATACCTTAATAAGAACAATAAAATAGGTAATTTACTACCCAAAAAAGATGCTGGAAACCCCGTTACAATAAAACAAAAATAACTCAGTGCTTCAAGGAAATAGTGAAAGGAAAACCCTCTCAAGAAAATTCAAATTCAAAATTTCAATACCAGTGCAAGTGGAACATAATACTCTACCAAAAAAAATAACATGTTATATAATTTATAGGTATACATAAATACATGTTATATATTTAATCTGCTCCTTACACCTTCCCCATCAAGGGAACTAAGCAAAACTAATCTTGCACAACCTCTCATCTGGTCACACACTAGTACCTCCAATCACACCCATCACATCACTGCATTCCCAAGGGGTGAGCCCGTTGAAATCCCCTGAAGGGGAGATATGGTCAAATTTTAACGACCTTTTTTTTTATGAACCGATTACGTTCATTTTTGGGTGTACTATTAAAAGGTTTAAATTCGAGTAGGGCTGTGCTGAAGTTTCAATCATATCGGCCAAATAGGAAATGAAATATGCAAAATTTACGAAAAATTGCATTTGGCAGGGCACAGTTTGTCAGTGGTACTTGACAAGTGGTTTTGTCATTAGTTTCTTGACTGCGGTGGAGTGCGGTTGTGCACAGCACCCCTCTGCTGTTTGTCAGGAGGCTCTCATAGCAACAATATGGCGCTGAGTATCCGACGTAAAATGAACACTGTCGGCGTTGAGCTGCTTCGTGGGGCGATTTCCCCCTCAACGGCACAGGGTTACTTCCGGCAATCATCCGGAAACGTACGGAGTGCAGGATGATGAGGTTATGGTGTGGCCCTGAATGGGGCCTATCGTCTATTCGTCAAGTTAAATTCGACGGCTGTGTACGAGTCGTTGGTGACGAAATTTGAGCAGGGTGAGTATTGATGTAACTCCAGCTTCAAAGTGCGACTCATAGACGTCTCTCGCCACTATACGTGGGTAAATTTTGCGAAATGTCCCCTTCGAGGTTTGACGAGGGGGACTTACGGAAGGTGTTTGCGGCTTATGGTACCGTGCATCTGGCAACCCAAGGCAAGTGGGCGGCGGGTTTGCGTACATGGGACGTCCGAGGGTACATTCTCCCTCAAAAGGGACACTGGGGCACCCGATCCCGCCCATACGTCGGGTGCCGGAGTTTAGGACCCAGATTCTAGGGCGTATGCTGGCAGCGACGGACATCAGGTGTGTGGGGAGTATGCCCCTATGGAAAGCGACGTGTGGGAGGCAGTGGAGGGTGCCGGCGCAAACAGGGAGCACCATTTACAGGTGTGGATGTCGTGGAGGAGAATTCCAAGGAAACCGAGGAGATGGCCGTCCTGGGGAGTGACATTGCGGAAGAGTCTCTCGTGGGCATGATGGGCGAGGCATGAATTGTGTGGAGCCAAAAATGACCACTTTGCCGGTGTTGGGGGAGGAAGTGCTAATTCAGCAGGAGGTGCAAGAGCTGGAGGAGGAGCTCGACGAGGTATTGAAAAATTTACCTTCTTCAGGCGAGGATAATGGCTTGGTCCGTGAAATGGTGCCTGAGTTGAAAGGAGAGTGTGGCGGGATGGGCACGAGAAGGAAGGAGGACAACTGCAGGGACAGAGGGAGTCACCGAGCCTGTGCGACAGGTCACAGTAGAGGTTGATATTACTGTGAGGAATCTTCGGAAGACAGTATGGCGGTAGAGAGTGTCACGAGGAAGAGGGCGGCTGCGTCAGACTCAGATGATGTCCTGACACCCACGCAGAGGTCTGGGAGGAAGGATGTATATTTTCGTGACAGCCAGGATAAGAGGCATCGAAAAGGGGGGGGTGGGATGGTGACAAACCACTGTTGACCCTGGGGCAAGAGGCCCTGGGAAGGGTGAGAGGAGAAAGGATTGGAAGCTTTAGAAAGGCCTTAAATGCATGACTGTGAATGTGAATGGCTGTGTACTGGGATAAGAGGGAATGCTTTCTATGCTCTTACGTCGATACAGATTGGACGTAGTCTTTCTACAGGAGCATAATTTCAGGGAGGGTAAAGTGCTCGAGGGGGAAGGGTATACGGTGTTGACTCTGCCATCGGCACGTTTGAAAGGTGGGGTGGGTTTTTTTGATAAAGGAGGCAAGCCCGTTTTTTGTTGCAAAGACGTGAAGGGGGTGGGGGGGAGGGTGTTGCGTGTGGATGGGTGGTGGATGGGGCAGAGGGTAACCTTTGTAAGTGTGTTGACCAGCTGAAATGATATGAAAGTAAAGAGAGATTTTGTTTGTGATGATTAGTTTTTGCTTTCTGTGGTTTACCTGAAGTGGCCATCGTAGGTGGGGACGGGAATTGTGTGATCAGGAGAGCGGATGTGGAACCACGAGGGGCGGGGCATATGTTGACAGCTTTAAACGCAATCTATTGGGGACGTTCGTTGAGGGATGTGGTAGGTGGGGAGCGTGGGGGGTGGAGCATACTTTCGTGAGCGAGGTTACGCGGCTGGGTTAGACAGGTTATATATCCCCATAAGGTATTGTCAAAGTCTGTCCTCCCTATTGACCTAGCTTTTTCAGATCTTTAGGGGGTTGCGCAAAGTAAGTGGGATTCTCTAGCTTGTATCTGGGGGATATTGGAAATTAATTACGAGTCTGTTGGAAGAGAGGAGGGGTTGGGGGGTTTTGGGGAAAGCTGTGGGAGAGATTAACTGAGGAGGTACAAGGTGTGGAGGACGTGGTGACGTGGTGGGTTGGTGTGGCTAAGGACCGGATTCGGCATTATTATGTGCGGGAGGGAAAAGAATTAATTCTTTAAAATTTGGGGTTTTCTTTAAATTTAATTTGGGAGACAGGTTACGAGGGTTATGTAAAAGGGACAGTAGAGGGTTGTCTATCTGTTTGGACAACATTATGATACTTAAAGAGGGGTTGCGGGAATTCCCAGGACGAGCGGGTTCCAAGCGTTGAGATAATGGGGGGGGTGGAGGGGGTTTGTTATGGGGAGATAGGCCGTCTTCGTGTGTGTTGCGCAGACAAAAACAACGTCAGCAGGCAACAGCTATTCCATGTTTGGAGGTTCTTGAGTCGGGGGGTTTGGGTATAGGGCGGGTCAGGAAAATCCACACTATGGATGGGATGGGGTTGTTTGCGGATACGTGGTTTCGAAAAGTATTGGCGGGAGGAAGGGGTAGGATTAGGGGATTTAGAAAGGGTGTGTGGAAATGTGCCATGTAGGTTAGGACCCCAGTGATAGGGAAGCTTTGGGGGGGACATAACTGAGGGGGGAAATATGAGAGCTTTGAGTGCATGCGAAAGGGCAAAGCACCCGGGGAAACGATGGATGCCGGCGGAGTTTTTTCAACAGCATTGGGGTTAATAAAAGGTTTTTTGGTGAGGTTACTGAACTTGATGAAGGTAAGGGGAAGGTTGGGTGGAAGACAAGCAACAGCTGTAGTAGTTTTGGTACCAAAGGTAAGGAACAGCGTTCGCTCAGGGGACTAAAAGAAACAAATCATTGGTTATGCGTGGAATTATAAGTTAATTTGCAAAAATTTTTGAAATAGCTCAGTGTGTTTTTAAGGGAGGGTTGTATCGGAAACCCAGTTTTGGGGTTTCCAGGTAGGTCTTGGGGGTGGGGGCATGGTCTTTTTAAAGGGGTTTCGTGGAAGAAAAAGGGGGGGAAGGGGGGGGGTTGCACTAGACTGGCAAGGAGCTTTATGATAGGTGGAGCGGGAGGCTTGAGAGCTATCCTTAGAAACAGGGCTAGGGGAGGAAATAGGGGATGGGTAGAGGCGTTTATAGAGGGGCAAATGGTGAGAGTACAGATTAAAGGAAGATTAGGGGGGAGGATTGTAATGGGCAGAGGTCTAGACAGGGGTGTCCTATGTCACAGCTTTTATTTGCATGCATACAGGGACCCCTTTTATAGAAGGTGGAGCGCCATATGGGTGTTAGTGAAGGGGTTGGGGGGGTACTGGGGGCGTTTGGCCTGTTCTCATAGGGTATGTAGATGATACCACTGTATTGGTTAGAGAGGGGAGTCCATAAAAGCCTTGGATGGAGTGGCGACACGTTTGCATGTGCAACTGGTAGAGGGTAAATCGGAGAAGTCCATGGTTATGGGTTAGGACTTGGGGGGAGCGGGTCGAGTGGGGTAGTGCAGTCGTAAAGAAGCGGGGGGGAAAGTCATTAAAAATTTGTGGTCTAATCATGCAGATGATCTTGAGGTTGCATGTGTTAATAATTCGGTCAGGTTGGTAGAAAGGATACTGGGTCGATTGGGAGCATTGCGGCCTTCATTTGACCCATTTTGCAGCGTGCCATTGTAATTAACGTTTTATTGTATAGCAAGGTTTGGGATGTGGGCTGCCGTGTTCCCTTTAATGGGGACGGCAATTGCAACTATACTTAGAGGGGTTTTAAATTTTTGTGGGGTTCAGGTTGTGATTGGTTAGAAAAGGGATGTAGTAATGTTACCTGTGTGTCAGGGGGGGTTGGGTTTAATGAACTTAAGAGGGGGGTCAAATGTATCTTTATTAAAAGGGGGGTGAGAGGGGGGGTGTGAGGGGGGGGTGGGG
>NC_069443.1:40315525-40340019 GCF_026875155.1 Cherax quadricarinatus | reverse complement strand
GATAAAACGCACCTTCACAGATGGGGTGCTTTAAAGACTCACGTTTTGGGAATCGTCACCAAGACTCATACACGGACGTGGAAATTCATTTTTGACGAAGATTTTTAAAAACCCCCTTTAGGGCACACCTAACCTCATGCCCCGGGTTCCATGGTTTCTCCAATGATTGTCGGGAGTAAGCTTGCACTGAAGGGGGTGAAACGCCCCACAAAGCAGCTAATCCAATGGTTTTTACGGGGGCCTCCTCCATCAGGCCATGTTGATACAAGGTAGTCCCCTGAACAGAAAAGGGGTGAGCCCCAAAACTCACTCGCCCGTGGTCGGGCAGCAAATGATGGGGAATATAGGTTTAGATTGGGTGAATGCTTGATTGGTGGCAGAGATTTTTTAGGGGTTTGTTTTGAGGGTTTGGGGTTTTTGGGAGGGGGTACGAGGTGGGTAAACACCTGTATGTGGGGCAGAGGTGAGGGTACAGGTCAAGGGGGGGGGGGTTGGGTGAAAGTGTCCCAATGGAGAGGGGTTTTGGGCAGGGCGTCCGATGTCACAGTGCTCTTTGCGTGTGTTCAAAATCCTTTTTATGAGTCTGTTGAGAGGGTAATGAACAATCAGGAGAGGAAGGGGGGTGAAAAGGGGGGGCATTTTGGGGTATGGGGATGAATACGTTTTGAAAGGGGGTAAGGAGGAGTTAAGGAGGGGGGGTAGAGTGATTCGATGTTGGTTGAATCCCGGAATGAGATTATACGGTGAAATCAAGGTTACTAGGGTGGGTAATTTGGTAGGGGGGGGTTGGGGATGGGTTAGGATGGACAGTGGTTGAAGAATCAAGGTATGTGGGATATGGTTTTTGGGGGAAAAGTGGGGGCTGCAGAAGGGTAAATTGGGAGTCTGTCACGGGTAAGGTTTTAAGTAGATTGGGGTTTAAGTGCGAGGGACTTAGCTTTACTCGGGGTGTGGTGGTAAATCACTTGTTTATAGCAAGGTTGGGGGGGGCAGAGTTTTCCTTAGAGGTACGAGATATTGGGGAAAATGCAGAGGAGGGTGCTGAAGTTTGTGTGGGGATTTGGGAGGGCGGGTTTAAGAAAAGGAGGTGTTATGGGATGTTCGGAGGGGGTTTAGGTTTTTGCTTTGGGGATGAGAGAAATGGCTGTATTTATCAAGGGGGGTATATGGGGGAAGGGGGTGGAGGGGGCTAAAGTAGGGAGAGTTATGGAGGAGGCAGTAAATGGTGGAGGGGAAGGTTTTTTTTTTTTTTTTTTTTTTTTTATATTTTTTTTAGAACAATACAGTCATGAGATAGAAAAAGACAAAAACAGGTTTTTTAAAGAATAAATATTAACAACCACAAAAAACATGAATTGAGAAAACAAAAATATCCCCCCTCACCCATACATGAAAACCCCTACCCCCCTTGATAACCAATAAACGAAATTCCCAATTTCATTGTTTATGATTAACAAAACAACTAATATGTATATTGCACTTTGTAATTATAAAATAGGACACTTTTACGTTAAATACAAATTTTTTTCGTAAGTATTGAGAATAAGGTAAAAACAATATGTTCATCAAAACAGAATATATTTAATAAAAAAGGTCCAAAACACTGAACCCCTACAAGCATCTAAAAATATTGAATAAATAATAGAACAAAGTCCCCCCTGCAAAAATCAAAACATATTAGAGTATACGCACAAACCTTGAATAACTCATACGCCCAAATTGATACACATTACCCCCACATACCGGAGGCGACCCTTTTTCACCCCGACGCCCTAACAAACACATTGTCCATCCCCCCCGGCCCCCCCCCACCCAATTTAAATTTAATAAAACCTCTAAGTAAGGTCCCCCATATCCCCCAGAGAAATCCCCCTCCACCTCCCATAAAAATTCTCTATTACGGCAAAACGTTTTATAAAAGTAAAAGCCCCAAAACCCCCCTTTCCCCCACTTTCCCCTTTCCCCCCCTTCCCCATATAAAGTAGACATTATTACCCTAATGTACCCCCCAGCCCCAATAAAACTTTATCCATACCCCCCCCATCAAGACTCAATGCCCAGAACGGAAAATATTGACACTTATCTTATGCAAAAACCCCGCTCACCAACCCCTGACGCTCCCCCAACCCCAAAAAAATACACTACAGGAAAGCGACCTCCTGCCCTATTCCACATACCCCCCCCCCTCAACCACCCGGTCACTTTTTAAAAAACCCCTCCCGATGGAAAATCCCTGCAAAACCGATACATCACCTCACGCACGGGGTTGTAACCTACTACCCCAAAACCCGCTCCCTATACTCCCAGTCATAATGGGGAAAATCCCCCCCACTGGGCCCCAAACTTTCCCCGAAAACCTACCAGCTACTATTTTTACTTACCGATCCCTAAACCTACCCTCCTCAAAAAAAGTTTTACACTCCCCCCAAATCCGTCCCCGAAAAAAATGCATTTTTAATTTATTGTGTACCTTAACCCCCCCCCCCACTCACACCCTCCCTCTCACCTCCTTTTATTGAAGTACATTTGGACCCTCCTCTTTAAGTTCATTAACCAACCCCCCCTGACGCACAGTAAAACATTACTACATCCCTCTTAAGCCAGTCACAACCTGAACCCACAAATTTAAGAAAAAAAAACCCTTAAGTATAGTTGCAATTGCCGTCCCGGTTAAAGGGAACACGGCACAGCCACAGTGCCAAACCCTTAGCTATACAATAAAAACGGTTAAATTACAATGGCACGCCTGCCAAGGGATCAAATGATTGGGCCGCAATGCTCCCAATCGGACCCAGTATCCTTTCTACCAACCTGACCGAATTGTTTAACACGTGCAACCTCAAGATCATCTGCATAGATTAGACCACAATTTTTAATGACATCCCGCTTCTTTCGACTTGCATCCCCCACTCGACCCCGACCCCCAAGTTCCTAACCCCATAAACCATGGACTTCTCCGAATTTACCCCATACCAGTTGCACATGCAAACGTGTAACCACTCCATCTAAGGCGTTTATAGACATCCCTCTCTAACCATACAGTGGGTTATCAGCTACATACCCTATGAGAACAGGCCAAACGCCCCCAGAGTACCCCCCCCAACCCCTGCCACTAACGCCATATGGCACTCCACCATTCTTATTAAAGGGGTCCTGTATGCATGCAAATAAAGCTGTTGTGACATAGGACACCCTGTCTAAGGACCTCTGCCCATTACAATCCTCCCCCCTAATCTTCCATTAATTTTGTACTCTCACCATTGCCCCTCTATATACGCCTCTACCCATCCCACTATTTCTTCCCATAGCCCTGTTTCCTAAGGATAGCTCTCAACGCCTCTCCGCTCCACCCTATCATATGCTCCTTGCCAGTCTAGTGCAATCAAACCCACCCCCCCTTTTCCCCCCCTTTTTCTTCCACGAAAGCCCTTTTAAATGACCATGTACACCCCCATAGACCTACCTGGCAACCCAAACTGGGTTTCCGATACAACCCTCCCTACAACACACTAGATCCTATTTCCTAAAATTTTTGCAAATAACTTATACTCCGCGATAACAACGATATTGTTTTCTATAATCCCTGAGCGAACGGCTGTTTCCTTACCTCTGTACCAAAACAACTATACAGCTGTTGCTGTCTTTTCACCAACCTTCCCCTTACCTTCATTCCAAGTTCATTAACCTCACCAAAAAACCTTTTATTAACTCCTAATGCTGTTGATAAAACTCCGCGGCAGTCCATCGATTCCCGTTTTCTTTTGTGATGTGCTTGTTGCTTTGCCCTTTTCGCATGGCACTCAAAGCTCTCCATATTTCCCCCTCAGTTATGTCCCCCCCAAAGCTTCCCTATCACTGTGTCCTAACTACATGGCACCATTCCCACACACCCTCTCTAAATCCCCTAATCCTACCCCTTCCTCCCGCCAATACATTTTCGTACCACTTATCGCAAACAACCCCATCCCATCCGTAGTGTGGATAACCTGACCCGCCTATACCCTCCCCCGACTCAAGTGAACCTCAAAACTGGAATAGCTGTTGCCTGCTGACGTTGGTTTTGTCATGCGCAACACACGAAGACGGCCTATCTCCCCAAAACACTTCCTCTCCCCCGCCATTACTCTACAGTGGAACGCTGTCCTGAATTTCCCGCAACCTCTCTTTTAAAGTATCATAATGTCGTCCATCGGATAGACACCCTTACTGTCCTTTTTTTCATAACAACACCCCGTAAACCTGTCCTCCAAATATTAATCAACCCAATTTTAAATGAATTAATCCTTTTCCCCTCCCTCACATAATAATGCCGAATCGGTCCTTAGCCACACATCACACACGTCACCACGTCCTCACACCTTGTACCGCCTCAGTTTATTCTCTCCCACAGCTCCGTAAATACCCCCCAACCCTCCTTCATCTTCCCAACAGGCTCGTATTTAATTTCCAAATTTTTATCCCTAGAGATACAAGTAGAGAATTCCACTCTCATTCTGCGACACCGCACTATGATCTGAAAAAGCTAGTTCAATAGTACGGACAGACTTTGACAATACCTTATGAGATATATACAACCTGTCTAACCTAGCTGCGTAACCTCGCCTCACGAAAGTATGCTCCACCTCCCACGCTCCCCCACCTACCACATCCCTCAACTGAACGTCCACCAAAAGATTGCGTAATGCTGTCAACATATGCCCCGCCCCTCCTGGTTCCACATCCGCTCTCCTGATCACACAATTCCAGTCCCCACCTACGATGGCCACTTCAGGTAAACCACGGAAAGCAAAAACTAGATCATCACACACAAAATCTCTCTTTACTTTCATATCATTTTCAGCTGGTGCATACACACTTACAAAAGTTACCCTCTGCCCCATCCACCACCCATCCACACGCAACACCCTCCCCCCCCCACCCCCTTCACGTCTTTGCAACACAAACGGGCTCGCCTCCTTTATCAATAAACCCACACCACCTTTCAAACGTGCCGATGGCAGAGTCAACACTTTATACCCATCCACCTCGAGCACTCTACCCTCCCTGAAATTATGCTCCTGTAGAAAGACTACGTCCACTCTGTATCGACGTAAGAGCATACGAAAGCATTCCCTCTTCACACCAGTACACAGTCCATTCACATTCACAGTCATGCACTTAAGGCCTTTCTAAAGCTTCCAATCCTTTCTCCTCTCACCCTTCCCAGGGCCTCTTGCCCCAGGGTCAACATGTGGTTTGTCACCATCCACCCCCCCCTCTTCGATGCCTCTTATCCTGGCTGTCACGAGAATATACATCCTTCCTCCCAGACCTCTGCGCGGGCGTCAGGACATCATCTGAGTCTGACGCAGCCGCCCTCTTCCTCGTGACACTCTCTACCGCCATACTGTGTTCCAAAGATTCCTCACAGTGAACATCAACCTCTACTGTGACCTGTCGCACAGAGCTCGGTGACTCCTCTCTGTGCCTGCAGTTGTCCTCCTTCCTTCTCGTGCCAGTCCCGCCACACTCTCCTTTCAACTCAGGCACCATTTCACGGACCAAGCCATTATCCTCGCCCGAAGAAGGTAAAGTTTTCAATACCTCGTCGAGCTCCTCCTCCAGCTCTTGCACCTCCTGCTGAATTAGCACTTCCTCCCTCGTCACCGGCAAAGTGGCCATTTTCGGCTCCACACAACTCGTGCCTCGCCCATCATGCACCACAAGAGACTCTTCTACAATTTCACTCCACAGACGGCCATCTCCTCGGTTTCCTTTGGAATTCTCCTCCACGACATCCACACCTGTAACTGGTGCTCCACCTGTTTGCGCCGGCGCCCTCCACTGCCTCCCACACGTCGCCGCCATATGGTCATACTCCCCACACAACCTGCATGTCCGTCGCTGCCCAGCATACGCCACTAGAATTTGGGTCCTAAACTCCGGCATCACGACGTATGATGGGATCGGGTGCCTCAGTGTCATTTTGAGGGAGAATGTACCCTCCGGACGTCCCATGTACGCACCTGCCGCCCACTTGCCTTGGGTTGCCAGATGCACGGTACCATAAGCTGCAAACACCTTCCGTAAGTCCTCCTCGTCAGCCTCGAAGGGGACATTTCGCAACTTCACCCACGTATAGTGGCGAGAGACGTCTATGAGTCGCACTTTGACAGCTGGAGTTACATCAATACTCACATGCTCAAATTTCGTCACTAACGACTCGTACACAGCCGTCGAATTTAAATTGACGAATAGACGATAGGCCCCATTCAGGGCCACACCATAAACCTCATCATCCTGCACTCCGTACGTTTCCCTGATGATTGCCGGAAGTAACACCTGCGCCGTAGAGGGGGAAATCGCCCCACGAAGTAGCTCAACGCCGACAGTGTTCACCCTACGTCGGATACTCAGCGCCATATTGTTGCTATGAGAGCTCTCCTGACAAAACAGCAGAGGGGTGCTGTGCACAACCGCACTCCACCGCAGTCAGGCAGCTAATGTGTGGGAAGGAATTGAGGGTTTGTGAAGATATGTTGAGATTTTTATTGACAGTGCAACAGGTGGATAAAATCAAAGTGAAACGGTTGGTGAGGGTAGTGAAAGGTCCAGGAATTATGCAAGGGGTAGCCGTGTATCCAACATATGATTGGGGGTTATTTGGAAGATTTTAGTAAGCTTCGGATACCGGCTAGAGTAAGAGAATTAGTTATATAGGTTTATCATGGGGATTCTGGCTTCCAAGGAGGTGTTACGTAGTATGTGGGTTTGTGGAAGAGGCTTTTTGTCAGGTTTTGTGGTGATGTTGAAACGGGTTTCATGTGGTCTTTTTTTGTACCTCCTTGGAGGGGGTGAGATCATGGATGGGTGGGGTTATCAGACTGTTGGGGGGGGGGTCGTTTGCCGCTTTTAAGGGCTTTACTACTAGATGTAAGGGGAGTGCCTAGGGATGTTGGAAGGGCTATAATGTATATCATAGTGGATTATCTGGACATTTCATGGGGAATGAGGGGATTAAGGGGATAAAAGCGTTGGCGGCCAGATTCTATAGGACGAAGTGTAGGAATAAGTTGGTTTATGGGGCGTCTTGGGAAAAAAGTTTCCCGGAAGGTTATAGGAATCTCACTGTGGGTTCCCTTAGGCTGGGTCCCTGAGGATGGACAAAGGAGTGGTCTCCTTATGGGGGATGTAAAGGGGGGGGTTGTTTTTGGTTTATCTGGAACTGATGTAGTGTGTAAGAGGAAGGTAGTGAGAATTAGGTATGGATGGTACGCCATTTTTTCGCGAGAATGTTTGTCATAGTGGGGATATAATGTGGTTTCCAGGGTTACTTTTCTAAGCCTGATGGTTATGTTCACTGGGTTTAAAATTTCCTTGAAAGCCAGGTTTACCGAGCCCTTAGGATCTCGTTTTTAAGAAATTAGATTGGCACGTTGGTATCAACAAAAATTTTTTTTCTGAGATACGTGTCAGTTCTTTTGGGACTGGCACATTACAGCAGCCTTATCCTTTTTAACTACTCTAGTCTTAATTTAGTCTCGGGTTCTTTAAATAATTTACATAGCCTAGTATTGTACCGCTAATGTGGCATGTGGGGTATTAAACTTGCATTTTGAGTTTTGAACTTCACGATATGCAATGTTTTGAATGTTTGTAATTCATGGTTAACATTAATATTTGATATCATATTTGGGGGTGTATATTCTTCTACTTTTTACAGTGTATTGTATAGGAATGTAATGTTTCATATCGTTTTAGTCTGTAAATTTTTGTGTTTTTGTCTTGTTCATGCACTACCAAAATTTTTGGTTTTGATAGGTCAGGGTATGACCTTTCATTAGGATAATTCAAGGTATGTTTTTTAAAACGGGGACTGTACATACGGGGGGGGGGGGGGGGTAGATAGTGTCAGCTGTGTCGGGAAATGGCAATAATGATTATTTTTTAAAGGGGGTTTTTTGTAGGTTATTTTTTGGTTGTGGGTTTATGTATATGGTTGGGTGGGTTATGTTTTATGGTTGAAATAGGGGGCCAGGGAATCTATGGTGTTCTTTAAAATGTCCGGGATTGTTTTATTTAGGGTTTTGTAATATTTAGTAGGGTTTTTTAAATTTTATTAACTATTTTCTTTAAATTGTTTTTGCTCTGTTTTAAATAAAAATATAAAAAAAAAAAATTATACACCCTTTTAAAAAACAGCACTCCATGCCCAAAAACCCAAGTCTGGGAAAAATTTCCCCTTTGTGTCCCCTTCCCCATTTTAAAAAATTTTTTCCCCAAAAATTTCCCTTAATTTTGAAATTTCGAAAAACCCTCACTAAAATCTCTCTCCCATTCCCTCCAAACCCCCCTTTTTTTCCCCTACCTGTGTCCTTTTAAAAAGTTGCTGCCAACGTTTAAAATTTTTTGGCACCCCACGCCCGGGCCCCCCTCATAGCCCACAAATATATTATAATCCGAAATTCTTTTTCCCCCTCTTGTCCTCATCCTCCCGAGCCGGTGGAGAGCTGGGGCAGGACGCTCCTGTTTGAGTTTTTTTTTGGGGCAGTTTACCTGTTTGAGCTCCCCCTAGCGTTGGTTGGGGGAAAAAATTTTATTTTCCCCAAAAAATTGGGTAAAATTGCAAAAAGAAGAATCAACACTTTTGCCTTTTGGGGATGACCCCGTGGTGTGCCACAGGACCCCAAAAAACATGGATTTTTATTACCCCCGATCATTCGCGAAAACCTATGGTTTAGCAAATGAGGGATATGTGGTTTGTGCATTAAAGGGAATGACAAGAATCTTGGGGTTAAAATGACGTCTGCACAATTTCTACGGGGCAGTGGTCGACAAGAAATCAGGAGACCATCATAAAAGGTTAATCCCAGCTGTGTCGGTGGACTTCAGATGAAATCTCGACATTAAAACCTGGGGTTTTAAAAATCGGGGAAAGTCCCTTTTTGAGGCGACTGATTTTGATTTTACCAGGGGAACTGCGTACTTATGGGACGGTTCCCCGTAGCCCCCAGCAGGGAGAGGGGGCAAAGGGGCCCGGGTATGAGGTGCGCGGGAAAGGCCCCTGTTTAATTTTAAAAGGACTCTTGGAACCCTATTTTTTTAATATATTGTGTTGAAAAAAAATTTAAACGTATGCGGGGCCCCAAAAATTTAAATTTGGTCGGCAAATGTGGGTCATAGGGCCCAAACATCGCGGCGCAAGCGGGGAGAAACGAAGGGGTTTACCCGGCAAAAACAGCAAGGGAAAACAGGCAACAGCACCCGGTGGACAAAGGTTGGCTTGAGCGAGAAACCCAGTCTCTTGTACCCCGCCCCAAAAACCCGGTTTTTCCATGGAAAGTGGGAGGTGGACAAAGAAAAGGAGCTCAAATCCCAAATTTGAAAAACGCCAAGGAGAATCTCATTTCTTTGGGGACATACAAAAGGGGTTTTTTGAGGAGAGACAAACCTAATAGGGGGAAAAGGAAGTGGCGGCCGTTTTTGGTTTAAAGGGGTTTGGATGACTTGTTAGAGGAATCGGTCCTAGAAACCCGGTGGAAGACCCGGCTCAGTTTCTGGGGAAAGGGTGTGAATGATGGTTTTGGCCCGAAAGATGACGGTTTTTCGACGAGAAAGTCCCAAAGGGGTTTAAGGGGGCATGCAAATAGAGGTGGGGGTTGTTTAGGACGGTGCTTCAGTTTTTCAAAAGGGAGGTGGAGGGCGGGAACGAAAGAGGGGCTGCCGCATCATCGGAGTTGATGATTGCTAACTCCTGCCCAACGCCCTGGGGAAAAAGGGTTTTGGGTTTGGGGTACAGAAGAGGGGAAAGGTGAATCCAAGGATCAAGGGATTGCAAAAGGGGATTCCCAACAAAAGGGGGGGAGGGACAGAGGTGTTGAAAAACGAACTGGGGGGGAAAGTCAATGCCGGGGGGCAAAAGGGGAAAAAACCCCTTTGTTGAATTCAAGTGTTTTTCTTTAAAATTTTTTAAAGGGGGTTTAGGGGCTGAGAGGAAATTAAATGGTTTAATGAGTATTTGGTGCGAATTGGTGGGGGATGTGGGGATTCTTACAGGAAAAATAATTTTAGGCCCGGTTATGAGTTGGATATGAGTGGTTTTAAGTGTACATGGAACATGCGACAGTTTTAAAGGTTGGGGGGTGCCTTTTGGTAAAGGAAACTAGCCCGTTTTAGTAAGACGTAGTGGAAGGGGGGGGGGGGGGGAGGGTTTAAATTTGAGTGGATGGAAAACTTGGGGTGGGTTCCTTTGTTTTGTATGTGTATATGGTCCGGCTGAGGGTGACGTGAGTATTAAAACTAAATTTGTTCGGGACGTGCTGGTCTATTTTTTACGTGGTTTACCGAATGTTGCAATAATAGGCGGAGATTGGAATTGCGTGATACGTCGTAAAGATGTGGAGCCCAGAGGTGCGGGGTGTTGTTTGGGTATATTGGGGGATATATTGACCGGGGTGGGGTTAAAGGATGTGTGTGGGGGGGAGGGATGGTAGAGCATACCTTCATTAAACGAGGTTATGCGGCGAGGTTGGACCGAATGTACGTGCCTTGTGCGGTTACTGTGCGGAGGGTGGATGTGGTAGATGTGGTTTTTTTTGGAAATTGAATGTAAAGTTATTAAAGGAAGAGGATAGTCTTTTGTCTTTTGGACATATGTGAGATCGTTTAGTGGTAGAAGCACCAGGGATGTTGCCATGGTTAATTGGTGGGAAACAATAGCTAAAAAAACGTATTAAGGAATATTATATTAATCGAGGGAAGAGATATAATCAGTTACAATACGGTTTTCAAAAATATTTAGAGGGGCAGTTGCGTGACTGTTATGCACAAATTAATGCTAATTATCCTGTTATTGAAATTGAAAGTTTGAAGGAAAATATCCGGAATTTACAAAATGAGAGGTTTGATGGGGAAAGGCTTAAGGGCGGGATTGAGGAGGTTTTGTGGGGAGATCGGCCGTCGGCGTGTGTGTTGCGGAGTCAACACACGTCGCAAGGCAATGGAGTTAATGGGGTTGAATGTTCAGGTAGGTATGCAAGGGTATAAAGTGGACCAGGTGTTGACGACGACTGAGGGTATGAGTGGGTATATTGATGCTTGGGTTAAGTTGAAAACGCAAAGTGTGGGAATAAGTGAAATAGCATTACAGTCAATTGGAAGGTTTGTGCAGTGTGAGTTGACAGAGCATGATCGATTCATTTTGGAAGGGCCGATAACGGAGTGCGAGACATGGGAAGCTTTATCCGGGGCGCAATTAGGTAAGGCACCAGGAATTGATGGGTTGCCCAGTGACTTTTATCTCCAAAATTGGAGCCTTTTAAAAGAATTTTTGGTAAGATTATTCAATATCCTTAAGCGGGATCGGGTTTTAGGGGCACAGCAGCGGATGGCTGTGGTCGTTTTAGTGCCTAAAGGTGAGCCATTAACAGTTAAAGACTATCGTGCTATTTCGTTATTGTGTGGTGATTATAAGATTTTTGCAAGAATTTTAGCTAACAGAATAAAAAAGGTCCTGGGTAAAGTGATCGATAAGGGACAATATGGGGTGCCGGGAAGGTCTATGTATGACGGGCATGGTTTGATTAGAAGTTTTATTGAAGAAAGAGTAAAATTGGGAGTGGGGGGGGGGGGGTGTTGGCTATAGATTGGGAGGCGGCATATGATAGTGTAGAAAGGGAAGCGTTATGGAAGATTATGAGATGGCAAGGGTTTGGAGAGGAAATTATATCATGGGCCAAATTAATGTATCAAGATGCATCCTTGCGGGTGCAGGTAAATGGAAGGTTAGGAGAACAAATTCAGATGAGCAGGGGTCTACGTCAAGGTTGTCCCCTTTCACAAATATTTTTTGCGTGTTTACAGGATCCCTTTTATAGAGGAATTAGCGTCTTATTGGCAGCAAATGGGGTTGGTGACGAAAGGGGTGGGGGGGCTGGCATTGTTGGATATGTTGATGACACAACGATTTTAGTAAGTGGTAACAGGGATTTGCCTCTGGTGGAAAAGTTAGTAAATGTTTTTGAAAAGGCTTCTGGCATGTCAATTAATAAGGAGAAAACGAAGTATATGGATCTTGGGGATGGGTTAAGTGAGGAATGTGAAGTAGTTGAAAGGTGGAAAAAGGTGGACCAATTACTGATATGTGGGATCGTTTATGTAAGTGATATCAAGTTAGCACAACAAATAAATTCAGTGCGTATTGTAGATGGTGTACTGAAGCGCATCAGTGGTTTACGAGCTGCACACTTAACTTTGCATCAAAGAGTAATTACAACGAATGTCCTATTATATAGTAAACTTTGGCATGTAGCAGCAATATATCCGATACTTCGTAGTGAGATACAAAGGTTACAAAAGCGCGTTTTTAGATTCATTTGGGGTACTGGAAGCGAATGGTTAGGTAGAGCGGTTGTCACACTCCCGGTTGGCCGAGGAGGGCTGGGTCTTATAGCTGTTGAAAAGAGGATTATGAGTGTGTATTTGAAACGTAGTTATAAGCGGGAGGGGGGGGGCGAGGGAAGGCGGACTTCATAAGATACGTCAGGATATGCAACGGTGGTGGGTGGGTAGGGAGTTCATAATCGGTGAGGCAATGTTACGGGTCATCATAATAAACATGAGCGATCCTTCACATATCAAATTGGGAAACCTTGATGGGGTGGAAGGTAAGGCAGTGGTAGCAGTGGTAGAAGGGGTTTATCCGATGTATGATTGGCGTAATATCTGGGGGCGTTTGAACAAATTACGTTTAAAACCTAAAGTACGAGAAGTAATGTATAGATTTTTACATGGGATCTTACCGTCTGGAATGGTTTTATTCCATAAGAGAATACGGGAGGATGGGATATGCAAGGCTTGTGGTGGATGGGAGACTGTTTTCCATATAGTGTATTTTTGCGAATGTATTGAACTAATAAGGGTACATTGTTCGTATCGCTCTTGGGCCGTACGGACAGGCTGCGCAGTAGCTCCTGACTCTGTTGATTGCTGCGCAGTTTTCCTCAGTGCACTCACAATGGCGGAAGGTGCACGTAGGCGAGTCAACACCGTCTGCCTTCAATTGGTGACAGGCTCGTTCAACAATCAGAATACACATCTACTGCTTACTGCGATACTCCGAGATACTTATGGTATCAATAATGAAGATCTTTATGGTGTCTCTTTGAACGGAAATTCGAGGCTTTTTGTCAAATTCAGACAAAATAGTACTTACGAAAATATGGTTGCCACTTATCAGGATGTGATCAAAACTGTTAATCCTGGTGTCACTGTTCGCCTTCACGACGTCTCCCGTTTTTACACCTGGATCAAGGTACGAAACGTTCCTTTTGAGGCGGACGAGAGTGATTTGAGGAATGTTTTTGCACGCTATGGCACGGTTCATATGGCAACTATGGGACGGTGGCATGATGGTCTCTAGTTGTATGCTGGAGGGGTCTTTCTCCCTGAAAATGTCCCTCAAGCACCCTATTCCGTTGTATGTGGTTATGGAGGACTTTCGTACGCAAGATGTACGTTACGTACTCAGGACAAAGGCGTACGTGCAGGCTTTGTGGATGTATGACCATATGGCGGCGCAATGCCCTACAAGACGTGATAAAACGACGGAAGTAAGGCGGTTTGATGTTTCAACGGAGCAGCGTTCATATGCTGCTGCTACACAACAACATAATATTGCCTCGTAAATCATGGAGTGAGGAGATAGAGGGTTGAGGTTGAAGACTCGCCGATATGTCTAACCCTCCCTGGTGCAGTGGAGGACGTGGGCGTGGTATCGGCGACGACACAGGAAGATCTCGTTCATACTCAGGTTGACGTGGAGCAATCTATTCAAGAAGTTCTGAATGTTTTATTGGATGCTTCCACATCTGAGGGCTTCACGGTGGTTTAGAGGATGTAAGTGTGAAGGAGAAGGACGGGGCATCCTCCGGGCATATTGCTGAACATCAGGTTGTGGTCGTGGAAGTTCATAGGAACAACAGTTCTGAAGATGAGATGGATACTGGCCGCAGTTCTCGTAAGAGAGTTGCGGTGATATCTGACTCTCAAGATGTTTTGACACCAGGACAACGTCGGGGAACAAAGCATGGTGCGATGTGACTCGTAGAGACAAGGGCAAATCTACATGTGTTCAGCATGGTCAAGGAGAACGACACAGGGGGGGGGTGGGGAAGAAGTGGAGATACACACAAGGGAACCAAGAATGTCAAGGTATCCAAGGGTAAACCTCCAATGAAACGTTCAAGTGTATTACTTTAAATATAAATGGGTTACGGTCTGTTGAAAAACGTAAGTATTTGGAGGTTTTGTATAAAAAATTATGTACCCGATGTTGCATTCTTACAAGAACACAATTATAAATCTTTAGGTGAATTGCTGATTCCTGAATATATTTTGTACATGGGCTGTTCTAATAGACTGAAAGGTGGTGTAGCAGTGTTAGTTAAAGAGGCTAGCCCGTTTTCTTTGCAAACATATGAGGTGGGAGAGGAGGGAGGGTTGTTAGGGTTGATGGGGTGTGGGGTGGGGTACGGGTGGCCTTCCTGGGGGTGTACGGACCGGCGGAAGGTGACATGCGTGTAAAAAATGCGTTTTTTAGGGACGTGTTGGTGTACCATTTAAGATCACTGCCAGTCGTCACGATTATTGGGGGTGATTGGAATTGCATTGATCGTCGCAAGGATGTCGAACCGAGAGGGAGAGGTTTTTTTTCAGGATATTTAGGGGACCTTTTGCGGAGTGTTAATGTTACGGATGTGGGGGGGGGACGAGGTGGGTGGGGTCATGCATACGTTCGTTAGAAGGGAGTATGCGGCAAGACTGGATCGCATATACGTTTCTAGAGGTGTCAGCGTCAGGAGTGTACGTGTGCTAAATGTGAGCTTTTCTGATCACAGAGGTGTTATGGTGGATGTTGACTGGGTAGGATTACCGAGGCGTTACAGAGGTTTCTGGAAGTTGAATGTGGGTTTAATGCACAAAAGAGGTGTGAGGGAAGATTTTGTGAGTGCTTGGAGAGGATGGTGGGCTGAATGGCAGGAGGGAATTGATATAGTCGAATGGTGGGATACTGTCGGTAAGGTGAAGGTGAGGAATTTTTATCAGCAGCAAGGAAAAGAAGACAAGAGAATGCAGTATGGGCTCTTGAACTATCTTGAAAATCAACTGCAAGCATGTTATACAAAGGGTGGGGGAGTGTATCCGGTGGTTGAAATTGAAAAATTTAAAACGCTTAATTAGAGACTTTCACAATCGTATTTTTGATGCGGCGCGGATAGCAAGTGGAATTGATGAGGTTTTATGGGGTGACCGTCATTCGGCGTTTGTCTTGCGAGAGCAGGGCAGACGCCGTAAGGCGACAGAATTAATGGATTAGAGGTTCAGGAGTCATTGGGAAACTTTAGTAGGGGGCAGGTCCTTCGGTCAACGGAGGCTATGAATACCTTTGTAGACGCATGGTATGAATTGCAATACAAAAATGCTGGGATTTCTAAGGGGGCGCTGGGAGAAATGGGTGAATATGTACGTTGTAATCTAGAGTACATGGACAGGTTGGCTTTTGAATGGACCATAAGTGAAGAAGAGATTAGGTTAGCTGTGGAGGGTATGAGTGTAGGGAAATCGCCGGGGATTGACGGAATCCCTTGTGATTTTTACAAGGACAATTGGGATTGTATTCGCGATTTTTTGGTGATATTATTTAATGCCATGAAAAGTAGTGGCATTATGGGACAGCAACAAAGAACAGGGGTGGTTGTTCTAGTCCCGAAAAAAAAATCTGGGAATTATATACATAATTATAGGGCAATTTCATTAATGTGTGGCGACTATAAAATTTTTGCGAAATTATTAGGAAATAGGATAAAACGGGTTTTGGAGAGAGTTCTGGACGAGGGACAATATGGTGTGCCAGGACGATCTATGTGTGTGGGACAAGGAATTATTCGCAGGTTCATTGAGAAAGCGGGAGGGGTAATAAGGGTGGAATATTAGCTTTAGATTGGCACGCTGCATACGATTGCGTTGGAGAGAGATGCATTATGGAAGTTTATGCAGTGGCAAGGTTTCGGAAAGGAAATTGTTAGTTGGGCACAGGTTTGTACGAGCAGGCTACGTTAGGGTGCAGGTAACGGTAGGTTGGGAAAAGTTGTTAGGATGCATAGGGGATTACGGCAGGGGTGTCCTATATCACAAATCTTTTTGCGTTGATTCAGGACCCGTTTTTTAGAGCCGTGAGGGGGATTGTAAGACAGGATGACAAGCAAGGTTGGGTTGGGGTACAATCAGGAATTATAGGTTACTTGGACGACACTACGTTTTATTTCGTGAGCCAAGGTTTTTAGGAAAAGTGAGCGAATTGGTGGAATGTTTCGGGAAAGCAACCGGAATGACGGTTAATAAGGAAAATCAATGCTTATGGTGGTGGGGGATTGTGCGGGTGTGGTATTAGGCCAGAGGGAAGGCTGGCCTTTAGTAAATCAAATTAAGGTGTGTGGGATTGTGGCATAGGGATAACATACAGGATGCGAGGAAGGTGAATTCAAGTGAGGCTGTAGAGAGGGTTTTAGGTCGTTTAAACAGGTTTGAGGGAAGGAGGCTTGTCTATACATCAGCGCGCAATTGTGGTGAATGTGATTTTGTTCAGCAAGTTGTGGCATGTGGCATGTATTTATCCGTTACATCCATATGATGAAAAGCGTATGTTAACGCGTGTATATAGATATATTTGGGGTTCAGGTTGTGATTGGTTAACGAGGGATGTGGTGTCGCTCCCGGTTGGCCGGGGTGGCCTGGGGCTAATGAATCTGCATAATAGGATGTTAGGCATGTATGTCAAGCATAGCTACTGAGAGAGGGTAGAATGGCCGGCACGGGGTTTTGACCTGGATAAGACGGGACTTGGTACGTTGGTTGACCGGAACGGATGTAAAGAGTATGTGAGGACATGTTGAGGATGTTAATTTATGTAAAAGATCACGCAAGATCAAGATCGGCAAATTGGCACTGGTAGAGGGGCAGGGAGGTAGTGGCTAAGGTGGAGGAATATATCCAATGTATGCATGGAAGGACATATGGGTCGTTTATAAAGCATTAAGGTTACGAGCCAAGGTCAGGGAGATAATGTTTAAATTTTTACATAATATACTGCCGTCCGGGAAGTTTTAGCGAATAGGCGCGGCAGGAGGGGGGCTGTGTTGTGTGTGTGGAGATCCTGATACGGTCTTTCATGCAGTTTATTTCTGTAAGAGATTGGAACACGTAAGGTTGTGGTTTGGTAAGGTGTTAAGAATGGTGGGTGGGGGTGGGTTTAGTGTCTTAAGAGCTTTAAGTTTAGATTGGGGGGGGTCGAAACACCGGTACAGAATGCAATCGGATATTTAGTGACGGATTTTGTATATACGTCATGGGTATATAGGCATTTATCTGTGAGGGAGAGAATCAGAGCACTGGTAGCGATATTTTATGGTACACAACAGAGAAATAAAGACATTACGGGAAATAGATGGTTTTTCTTATTTTCAAAGGGATATTGCAGATTCAAGGTCAGGGATTTATGGGAGTTAATACCTTAAAGGTACACGAGGCTGGCTTCTTGAATATGTGTGAGTGAAGGTGGCATACGATTGGTATGGGTGTGTGTTTTAATGTATAAATGATAGGTATGATCGTTAGTTTGGATGATGTTTTATTCAAACAAATATATATACTATTGCTTGGAAACTAATTTTTGTTCTTAAATTGACGTGATTAAGAGAGTGGGTCTCTGTGAAGCAAAGTCATGAACTGCATGACAGGTGTTATGTAAAAGCACCTTGTGCAACTTATATATATAGTTTTTCATTTTATATTTTCCTTGTATCACCCATGTGGATGATACCTGGTAACGTTCTGCTTGGGGTCTCCTGGGATATATGTTTTGGAATGTGATCAGATATGAGGGTAACATTTTGTATTATGTGTACATAATCTCTCATGGTGTGTGTGCATATGTGAAAGAATGGTGGTGTGTGTATGTTGCATAATGTTACTGTTGGCAATTCAGAATATCTCATGCTATTAAGTGGAACCCTTTGTGTAATGTACTGAATATTTTTGTATTTGCAGTTGTCAAGTAAATTGACTACCAGTTTCATTACATATCGTTCGTTTTTGGATATTTTGTTATATATGTTACTTGTTTAGTATTATGTCTTTACAAAGGTTTTATTGACATAAAATCAAACACTAAGGCATATTATTGATGAATAGTTTCTCTTTGTTATAATGTATATAGAGGGTTTTAATTAAGGTAACGAAAGAATTTGTATATTCTTGTGTTACCTTAGGATAGGTACATAATGAATAGGGGACTGACGAATATTTATAACCGTTCTAGTGTATATATATTGACAATTGTAATTATACTTACTATGAATGTAATGGAGGTTTTTTATATATTTAATATGTTGTTATATGACGTTTTAAATAAAATAAAAAAAAAATAAACATGAGCGATCCTTCACATATTAAATTGGGAAACCTTGATGGGGGGAAGGTAAGGCAGTGGTAGCAGTGGTAGAAGGGGTTTATCCGATGTATGATTGGCGTAATATCTGGGGGCGTTTGAACAAATTACGTTTAAAACCTAAAGTACGAGAAGTAATGTATAGATTTTTACATGGGATCTTACCGTCTGGAATGGTTTTATTCCATAAGAGAATACGGGAGGATGGGATATGCAAGGCTTGTGGTGGATGGGAGACTGTTTTCCAATAGTGTAATTTTTGCGAATGTATTGAACTAATAAGGGTTTGTTGGGTAAGGTAATAGGGTTAGTGGGGGGGGGGGGGGGGGTTGCAGGTGTTGAGGGTTTTAAGCTTAGACATAGGTGGGGTGAATCAGATGGTAGAGAATGCGGTAGGGTATATAATTACGGATTATATTTATGTCTTGGGCTATGAGAGGAGCGAACGTGTGTGAAAGAATTAATGCGTTAACAGCAACTTTTTATAGGACAAAGTGTAGGAATAAGGTGTATGGGAGGAGATGGGAGAGGGATTTAAGTGAGGGTTATAGGAATTTCACTTTACGGATTTAGGGGAGTTGAAGGCAGGTAAGGGGGATGAAATGGGCTGGTTTCCTAGAATGGGCGGTAGCATGATGAGTTTGATGAATGTTATATGAGGTATGTCTGGGGTGCAATTTTAACATTATTTGTTCCGAGTGTTTCAAGTACAATACAGTTATATTTGGAATTATCGACTTATAACTATGTATGTGTGTATATATATGCATGTGTTGTATGTGTGTGTGTATTTGTGTATGTATGTATGTGTATGTATGTATGTATGTGTATGTATGTATGTATGTGTATGTATGTATGTATATATGTATGTGTATGTGTATGTATATGTGTATATAAATATATGTGAAACAAAAACCTGTAACTGTTTTGCATGATGGTAGGATTGCTGGTTTTTCTTTTCTGTCTCATAAACACGCTAGATAACAGGGATATCTTGCTACTCCTACTTACACTTTGGTCACACTTCACAGACACGCACATGCATATATATATATACTACATCTAGGTTTTTCTCCTTATTCTAAATAGCTCTTGTTCTTTTTTATTTCTTCTATTGTCCATGGGAAAATGGAAAAGAATCTTTCCTCCGTAAGCCATGCGTGTCGTATGAGGCGACTAAAATGCCGGGAGCAATGGGCTAGTAACCCCTTCTCCTGTATACATTTACTAAAAAAAGAGAAGAAGAAAAACTTTATAAAACTGGGTTGTTTAAATGTGCGTGGATGTAGTGCGGATGACAAGAAACAGAAAGATTGCTGATGTTATGAATGAAAAGAAGTTGGATGTCCTGGCTCTAAGCGAAACAAAGCTGAAGGGGGTAGGAGAGTTTCAGTGGGGGAAATAAATGGGATTAAATCTGGAGTATCTGAGAGAGTTAGAGGCAAAGGAAGGGGTAGCAGTAATGTTAAATGATCAGTTATGGAAGGAGAAAAGAGAATATGAATGTGTAAATTCGAGAATTATTGGATTAAAGTAAAGGTTGGATGCGAGAAGTGGGTCATAATAAGCGTGTATGCACCTGGAGAAGAGAGGAATGCAGAGGAGAAGGGGAGATTTTGGGAGATGTTAAGTGAATGTATAGGAGCCTTTGAACCAAGTGAGAGAGTAATTTGTGGTAGGGGACCTGAATGCTAAAGTAGGAGAAACTTTTAGAGAGGGTGTGGTAGGTAAGTTTGGGGTGCAGGTGTAAATGATAATGGGAGCCCTTTGATTGAACTTTGTATAGAAAGGGGTTTAGTTTAGGTAATACATATTTTTAAGAAAAAGGGGATAAATAAGTATACACGATATGAGTAGGGCGAAATGACAGTAGTTTGTTAGATTATGTATTAGTAGATAAAAGACTGTTGATAGACTTCAGGATGTACATGTTTATCGAGGGCCACAGATATATCAATCACTTCTAGTTGTAGCTACACTGAGAGTAAAAGGTAGAGGGGATACAAGGAGAATAGAAAGCATCAGGAAGAGAGAGGTGAAGGTTTATAAACTAAAAGAGGAGGCATTAGGGTAAGATATAAACAGCTTTTGGGAGGATAGATGGGCAATGAAGCATAGGCAAGGGGGTCGAAGAGGAATGGGTTGGGTTTAAAAATGTAGTGTTAGAGTGTTCAGCAGAAGTTTGTGGTTACAGGAAAGTGGTGCAGGAGGGAAGAGGAGCGATGGGGGAATGATGATGTAAAGAGAGTAGTAAGGGAAAAAAAGTTAGCATATGAGAATTTTTTACAAAGTAGAAGTGATGCAAGGAGGGAAGAGTATATGGAGAAAAAGAGAGAGGTTAAGAGAGTGGTGAAGCAATGTAAAAAGAGAGCAAATGAGAGAGGGGGTGAGCTGTTATAAACAAATTTTGTTGAAAAAAAAAAATTTTTGGAGTGAGTTTAACAAGTTAAGGAAGCCTAGAAAACCAAAGGGATTTGTCAGTTAAAAATGGGAGGGGAGAGTTATTAAATGGAGAGTTAGAGGTATTGGGAAGATGGGGGGAAAAATTTTGAGGAATTGTTAAATGTTGATGAAGATAGGGAAGCTGTGATTTCGTGTATAGGGCAAGAGGAAAAACATCTTGTAGGAGTGAGGAAGAGCCATTTGTGAGTGTGGGGGAAGTTCGTGGGGCAGTAGGTAAAATGAAAGGGGTAAGGCAGCCGGGATTGAGGGGATAAAGATAGAAATTTTAAAAAAGCAGGTGGGGATAAGTTTTGGAGTGGTTGGTGCAATTATTTAATAAATGTATGGAAGAGGGTAAGGTACCTAGGGATTGGCAGAGAGCATGCATAGTTTCCTTTGTAAAAAGGGCCCAAAGGGGGAAATAAAAGAGAGTGAAAAATTATAGGGATAAGTCTTTTTGAGTGTACCTGGTAAAGTGTATGGTAGTTATAATTGAAAGAATTAAGAGTAAGACGGAGAATAGGATAGCAGATGAACAAGGGGGCTTTAGGAAAGGTGGGGGGTTTTGGGGACCAGGTGTTACAGTGAAACATATAAGTGAACAGTATTTAGATAAGGCTAAAGAGGTCTTTGTGGCATTTATGGATTTGGAAAAGGCGTATAAACAGGTGGATAGGGGGGCAATGTGGCAGATGTTGCAAGTGTATGGTGTAGGAGGTAGGTTACTGAAAGCAGTGAAGAGTTTTTACGAGGATAGTGAGGCTCAATTTAAGGGGTATGTAAAAAGAGGGAAATTTTTTCCCCAGTAAAAGTGGGCCTTAACAAGGAGTGTGATGTCACCGTGGTTGTTTAATATATTTATAGATGGGGTTGTAAGAGAAGTAAATGCGAGGGTCTTGGGCAAGAGGCGTGGAGTTAAAAGATAAAGAATCACACACAGGGTGGGAGTTGTCACAGCTGCTCTTTGCTGATGACACTGTGCTCTTGGGAGATTCTGAAGAGAAGCTGCAGAGATTGGTGATGAATTTGGTAGGGTGTGCAAAAGAAGAAAATTAAAGGTGAATACAGGGAAAAAGTAAGGTTATGAGGATAACAAAAAGATTAGGTGATAAAGATTGAAAAATCAGATTGGAGGGAGAGAGTATGGAGGAGGTGAACGTATTCAGATATTTGGGAGTGGACGTGTCAGCGGATGGGTCAATGAAAGATGAGGTGAATCATAGAATTGATGAGGGAAAAAGAGTGAGTGGTGCCTTAGGATCTGTGGAGACAGAGAACTTTGTCCTTGGAGGCAAAGAGGGGGAATGTATGAAGTATAGTTTTACCAACGCCTTTATGGGGTGTGAAGCATGGTGATGAATGTTGCAGCGAGGAGAAGGCTGGGGGCAGTTTGGGGATGTCATGTCTGAGGGCAATGTGTGGTGTGAATATAATGCAGAGAAATCGTAGTTTGGAAGTTAGGAGGAGGTGCGGGATTACCAAAACGTTGTCCAGAGGGCTGAGGAAGGGTGTTGAGGTGGTTCGGAACATGTAGAGAGAATGGGGCGAAACAGAATAACTTTAAGAGTGTATCAGTCGTAGTGGAAGGAAGGCGGGGTAGGGGTCGCCTAGGAAGGGTTGGGGAGGGGTAAAAGGAAGTTTTGTGTGCGAGGGCTTGGACTTCCAGCAGGCATGCGTGAGCGTGTTTGATAGGAGTGAATGGAGACAAATGGTTTTTAATACTTGACGTGCTGTTGGGGTGTGAGCAAAGTAACATTTATGAAGGGATTCAGGGAAACCGGCAGGCCGACTTGAGTCCCCGGAGATGGGAAGTACAGTGCCTGCACCCCTAAGGAGGGGTGTTAATGTTGCAGTTTAAAAACTGTAGTGTAAAGCACCCTTCTGGCAAGACAGTGATGGGTGAATGATGGTGAAAGTTTTTCTTTTCGGGGCCACCCTGCCTTGGTGGGAATCGGCCAGTGGTATAATAAAAAAAAAAAAATATATATATGTATATGTATATATATGTATATGTATGCATATGTGTATTGTAAAGTATGTTTACTTTCTTTTATATACCATTAATGGTTTTTCTCATGAACATTTTTCAATGATATACAATACATATTTTCTATGCGCATTTATGATTTTGATACAATGTGTAAATGTCAAAATGGCTTTTTATGTTTCAGTTTAATTACACTGTATTTTTGTAAGCACAATGGATTTGGTGCCCAAAAGAACATAGTGTGTTTTTTATATATTTGAGTATGTTTTTCTTTTTAATTTTTCTAGATGGTTGGCAATAAATATGTATGTATTTAAGAGTTTTAAAGAACCCTTGAAGTTGTAAGAATGGATGAAGTTATTCGTGGTTGAGTTGACGTAATATTATAACTGACGTTGTAAGTGAATTGTGTTCAATTTGACAACATACTTTATATAATTATTATATGTATGTACATGTATGGTAAATTGAAGTCTGATTTAAAGGTAAGAAATGGGTTTTCCCCTTTTTATTGTTCTTTTTTTCTCTTGATGGAATACAAGGTTGTATCATGTACACCAACAAATATGGTAATACAAGGTTGTATCATGTACACCAACAAATATGGTTAGGGGATTGTGGTAAAATTTTCCTGTTGATTAGACATTTATAATACAGATGAAATACTAGCTAGGTTAGGGTTTAAATTTATGATAATTGTGGAATGTTCTTTGATTCAAACTGCTCTTTATTATACTTGTATTTATTATTCTAGTGTAAATTAAAGCAAGGATGATTAATTTGAGGAAGAGTTAATATAGGTTTGCATGTTTTGCGAAAGTTAACTTATCCACATGTAGCTAGTAAGGACAATTTTAAGCTTCGGGATCTGATTTTATATGTAGGTAATAGTGGTCATATTTGTTATAATTGTAATGTTATTCTTAATGTTTCAATATCTAATGTAACGTTTTTTCAAGTTATTTGTTCATATATTGTCATCTTTAGGGTTTTTCCTTTTGTCTATTGTCTATTGTTGGTTTTAAATAAAATATAAAAAAATCAAATACCCAATCGCATTCTCAACCCTTTTATTCACCCCAGTTATATCTAAACTTAAAACCCCAAGACCTGCAAAACCCCCTCCCCCCACTAACCTTAAAACCTTACCCATCCAAACCCTTATAAGATCAATACAATCGCAAAAATACACCGTATGATAAATAGTCGCCAATCCTCCACAATCCTTGCATTCCCCATCCTCTCGTATTCTCTTATAGAATAAAACCATTCCTGACGGCAATATTCCATGTAAAAATCTATACATAACTTCTCTGACTTTAGGTTTTTTAAAAAGCAATTTGTTTAAAAACGCCCCCAAATATTACGCCAATCATACATCGGGTAACTCCTTCTAAACCCCCGCTAAAACCCAAAACCTTACCACTGCCCTATCAAGATTTCTCAATTTAATATGTAAAGGAAACCCTCACGTTTTTTAAATACCCGTAACATTGCCTCACCTATCATGAACTCCCTACCCCCCACCCCGTCGCAATCCGAGTACCTATAAAACCGTCTCCTTTCACCCCCCTCCCTTTC
>NC_069443.1:40296736-40315025 GCF_026875155.1 Cherax quadricarinatus | reverse complement strand
GGCATAGAGGGAATACCAAACTTTTTTATGGGTATCATTGGGGAGTGTACGCTTTGTCTGGTGGGGGTTTAAATTGTATTTAAGTAGTGGGGGGGGGGGGGAAATCAAAAAAGAAGGGGTGGCACGGTTTTAGTGCCCCAAAAAGAAGAATGCCGAGTTTTAAAATGATTTACCGGGCGATATTAATGTGCCGGTTTTCAAGATTTTTGCAAAGGTTTTGGGGCAAAAATAGGAAAGGTTTTGGGGTTTAGTGTTACATGGGGGCATTTGGGGTTTTCCGGGGAAAAAGGAGAGGGATGGACATGGTTAAATTAGGGATTTTCTAGAGAATGTACGGGGGGGGGGAAAAAATTTTTTTTTTTTTTTTTTTTTTTTTTTTTTATATTTTATTTTAAAGGGGACTTTAAAAAAAATTTAAAAATATGTAAAACTCATTTAAGTCTAAAAATTTAACAAAACCCCCCTACAGCAATGTTAAACCCCACCCCAAACTCCTTTGTGGGTAACCCCCCCCCCCTCCCTGCTCCCTCATCCTATCACTTAACCCAAACCTGTTGGAGACTAAACGAATTACATGATATGAACAACACTTTTATAACCACCCCTCAAAATGGTATTTAAATGACGCTACGACCAGCAATTCATTGCACTGACATATTATACAGACATATTCCCCCCCCCCCCCCCCCGGGGTTATCCAACCCCCCCCACTATTTACAACCTAAAACTATAAAAAATGAATGTTGCCTAATCTAAGTACACACAAAAACCCAAAAAATAATTTATTAATTGTCCAAATTTTTTCATTTTAAAAAACATATGTTTTTACACAAAAATGGTGATATAAAAAGTCACAAGGAAAAACAAATTACAAAAAAAACCCATAAAAAAAACTTATCTCAAAACCCAACACATGAAAAAGCCTTACACATTTAACATGCAATTCCCATGTTAAAACAATCCACCGTTTAAAACTATGACTTAAGCTTATACGTTTTAAAAGGGGACTTTACATGTGCATTGAAAACGTACAATACAACAAAAAAATAACCATGCCAAGAAAACACATAAAGACTGTCCCTAGCACGCACCAAAACCCAAAAAAAACCTATAACACCACGTTGCCCAATTTTATTTACACTATCTGACGTGCATTAACCTCTTTCCTCTAAAAACAAAACTGAAAATTGCGAACACCAGTACAACAAAATCCCGACATTAATACAAACTAGCAAATCATATCTGGGGACCCCGTGCAACACAGCACAACACTTGCAGTAAAGGGGCACCTAGAAAACAAGTTGGAGCAAACACATGCAATTTTTATAGAAATTTCCCCAAAATTACAATGTCATCCCGTAAATCAATTTTACCACCACAATATGATAATAAGTATAAAGTCCTTCACACAAAAAACGGCCAGCCCCCAGTGCTGCACCCGGGGTCCACTTTTATTCCCTCATGCACCCTCACCCAAACACTCTCGCAAAACTTTTGTTACCATTCCGGGGAGGCAACCTGTTTCACCCCTGATTTCCCCTCCCCCAGCAACACTTTCCAATATACCCTCCCCCCCCGATATTACAATCTAAAAAAACCTTAAGAAAATTTCCTAACCCCTGAAAAATCCTTCACCCCCCTCCCCCAAAAATTTTCCCTTATTTCTAATACCGTTTTAAAAAAGTTAACGTCCACACCCTCCCTTCCCTCAGTAACCTGTTTGCCCCCAAAAACCCCCACATATTAGATATAATGCCATAAGCCCCACACTCTGTTTACCTTTCCCCCACCCCCCACGTCGGACTTAATGCTTCAATACAAAAATTTCCCTTTCCCTTCCTATCCTTTTATCCCCCCTATTTAACCCCCCTTGACCTTCCTCAGTCCATACAAAAATAACCATAAAAACCGACCCTCCCCCCCACATACCACACCCCCCCGTCAACAATGTCTACCCCTTTAAACCCACCCGAGGGTAAAATGCCGTGCAAAAACGATACATTACACCCCAACACGAGTTGAAAACCTCACCCTAAAACCCTATTCCATTATTCCCCCTGATACAGGGGGGAAAATCCCTCTACAGGCGCTACAACCCCCCGGCAAAACAACACAAAACCCAAACCTATTTTAACCTTTGCTGGCTCTCGACCCACGCCAGACCCCCTAAACACGTTTCAAAACTCGAAACCAACCCTGAAACACCTTGCAATCTGTTATGGATCCTGCCAAATTTCCCCCCACCCACATTTCCCCTCATCACCCCCCTTTTAATGAAGACACATTTGCCCCTCCGCTTTAAGTCAGAAAATCCCACCCCCCCCTTACTTACGGGAAAATTACCACATCTCTTTAACCAATCACAGCTCGAACCCCAAAAATTTAAAAAACCCTTTCCTAAGTAGTTCGTTTTGTGGCCGTTAATGGAAACACCCCGCCACGTGCCATACTTTCATACAGTAAGATATTAACAACATGGCCGCTGCAAAAGGGCAAATGTGGGTGCAATGCACCCAAGGCCCCTGAAACCTTTCTACCCCCTAAGGAGTTTTTCCGCGGCCACAGGTAATCGTCTGCATAAAAAACCAATTTTTTTAACAAATTTTCACCGCTTCCTACAACGCATACCCCAACAACCTACCCCCCCAAGCTCCAAACCCCCATGACCATGGATTTACTGAATTTACCCTCATACCGTTGCCCTCGAACTTTGTACTACCCGTAAAATTTTCCCATTGACATCCCCCCCCTGATCGAACCTTTTTCATCCACATACCCAATTAAAAGGGGCCAAAACCCCCGCAACCTCACCCCCGGGCCTCTCGTGACCCAACCTGTCCAAAATCATAAAAGGGGTCCTGTACCAGCAAACAAAATTGTGACATAACACCCCTGCCTAAGCCCCCACCCTTTAAAATCTTCCCACCCAATCGACCATTAATTGTACCCTCGCCTTGCACCTCCATACAACCCTAACCCACCCCATATTTTTTCCCCAAAACCCCCTGCCCCCTGGGGAGGGTTTTAAATGCTTTCCGACCACTCTACGTATCCCCCCTTCCCAACGGGGCCCACCAAACCCCCCTCCCTCCCCCCCCTTTTGCCTCCACAAAAATCCCTAAGTACCCATGCCCCCCACCATAGACCCCCCTGGAAAAACCAAACTGATTTTTTGATACTACCCCCCCCCCTCCACAATTTGACCCGATTCCCAAAATCTTCCAAACTTTAAAAACTCGCAAAACAACAGATCCCCCGGTAACCCCCAAAGGGATGCTCCCCCTTACCTCGGTCCCAATACAACACCCCCGTTGCCTGCTTCTCACCCACTCCCTCTCCCCTTCATGCAATTTAATAACCCCCCAGAAATCCCTCAAATTTCCCCAAATGCTGCAAAAAACTCTACCGGGAGTCCTAAATTTCCCCGGGTGCTTTCCCCTTTTCGCATTCCACTTAAACCCCTCCATATTCCCCCTCTTATTTCGCACCCAGTGTTTCCCTATCACGTTCCCAAAACTGAATACCAAAATCCCACACCCTGTTCTAAAACCCCATCTTACCCTTTCTCTTTGCCAGTACTCTCATACCACTTGTCAGCAAACGCCCCCATTCCTTCCGTAGTTGATGACCTGCCCCTCCTGTACCCCCTATCGATTCATAAACCCTCCAAACCCAGGAATAGTCTTTGCCTGCTGTTTTTGTTTCTGCTACGCAATAGCCGATGAAGGTCTTCGCCCCATAACACCTCTTCCCCCCCGCCTGTACCCGCCCCGTTTGGGAACCTTCACCTGTACCTCACTCAGCCCCCTTTAATTGCCAAAATTTTCACCCATTGGGATAATGCCCGCCCCCGCCCCCCCGCTAACAACCCCGTAATCTATCCTCCAAATATTTTGCAGCCCATTTTTAAAAGAATTAACTTTCCCTTCTTTACTAATATTGCTTAAATCCTTCTTTAGCCACACCACCCACCACTCACCAATCCCTACCCCTTTTATCTCTGCACGAAACCCCCCTCCCCACGTTCAAATCCCTCTATCCCCCCCTCATCACCTAAACATTTGTTTTTAATTTCCAATACCCCCTAAATCCCTGCTGGGCCCCACGCCACCTCGCTACTACCCCCCCCTTGACCCGAAAAAGACTTTTGTAGGGAAAAATGTAAACCCAACCCTTGAGATATTACAGCCATCCAACCTAGCACGTAACCCGTTTTCAAAAGTGTGCTTACCTCCCACCCCCCTCCCCCAAACCCGCACCCGAAATGAATACCCCTCAAAAGATCTCGAAAGGGGCCGCCGACACGTCCCCCCCCTTTTGGTTCCACGTCAGCCCTCCTAATAACGCAGTTCCAGTCGCCACCAACATGGCCACTGCGGGAAAACCCACGTAAGAAGAAAACTATTCCTTCCATAAAAAACCCCTTTTTTTACCCTCACATCTTTTTCCCGTGGTGCTACACACACAAAAAACCCCGCTGCCCCATCCCCCCCCATCCAGCGCAATACTTTTCCCCCCCTCCCCCCTCACTTCTTAGCCCCCAAAAGGGGCTCGCCTCCCTGACATATACCCACCCACCTTTAAACTGCGATGCGAGCCCCATCCCTGAAACCCCCTCCACCTCGAGCATCTTCCCCCCTTTAAAATTTGTGTTTTTTGCAGGAACACACATCCCCCTATATTTATACAGAAAAATTCGAAACCATTCCCTTTTCACACTATTAACAGTCCATTTACGTTCACAGTCATACACCTAAGCCTCTTTATAGTTCCAACCCTTCCCCCCTCTCTTTATTCATCCCCGGGCCCCGCCCCCAAACCCGCACAAGGTTTACACCCTCAACCCCCCCCCCTTTTTTTTCGATGCCTCTTATCGTGACGCTTCGACATTGCTTTCCTTCCCCCAAACCCCCTGGCCGGCGTCAGGGGAAACATTGAGTCTGACGCCGCCGCCCCTTCCCGGATGCCCTTACATCCCGTTATCTTCTGAGGTTCCCTCCCCGAGAACCTCAACCTCCACCCCGCCCCGTTTTCCCCAGACACGGGACAAAAATCTCTTTACTAGTTTGGGCCCCTTTAAACCCCCTATGTTTTTTATCCTTTCATTCCTCTACAGGCACCCCCGTGTTCTCACCAGCTCAGGAACAAAATCCTTGCACGGTGTCAATGTCCTTAACACCTCCTGAACTCTTCCCCTATGCCCGCACCCCCTCCCGCACTTGCATTCTTACTTTTCCTTTGTGTAGTAACAGATCCTTTTACATCACAGCTTACCTCACACATGCCTTCTCCTCTTTGGAATCCCCACCTCTTCACTCCCCAAGCGCCCCGGCCCTTGCTTGCGCACTGGCTTCAACACTATCACGCGGAACTGGTGCTTCACCAGTTTGCGGGCCCCTCCTCGTTCACGCACTCTGCCGGGCCCTATGGGCGTATGCCCCCCATATTCTGACGTACGTCTCGTCGGGGTCGATACCAAACTTCGTCCGAAGCCTCCAAAAACGACGAAGACGGATGGGGTTTCTCAGGTCATCTTCAGGGGAAAAGGGCCCCCCCGGACGTCCCCTGTAGCACCCCGCCGTCCACTTGCCCCCTTTTTGCCAAAGTACGGTTCCAACGTTCAAAAACCTCCTTTTGTCAGCCCCATCTGCCTCAAAAGGAATTATATCTTAACCCCCGTAAAATGGGAATACGTCGATCAAAAAAGCACCCTTTCCCGCGGGGTAGCGTCAAGCTCACGTCTTGGAAACCCCGCACCAAAGACTCATACACGGACTGGGAAATTTAGTTTTGACGAAGATTCTATAAGCCCATTCAGGGGTACACCCAAAACCCCCACGTCCGGGTTCCATAGGGCTCCCTAAGATTGTCGGGAGAAGACTTGCCTGAAAGGTGAAATCGCCCCACAAAAGCTCAAACCCAAAGGTATTTACGCCCTCCCCACACCCGCCAGTTATACAAGGGGCTCCCGAACAGCAGAGGGGCCGCACAACCTCACCGACCGGGTCAGAGCGAAAAGATGGGAATACTGGTTTTGATTGGGTAATGCTTATGATTGCGTGGACAGAGATTTTTTGGGGTTTGCTTTGAGGGTTGGGGGTTTTGGGGGGGGTACGAGGTGGGTGAACACCCGTATAGGGGCAGAGGGAGGGGACAGGTCAATGGGGGGTTGGGGGGAAAGTGTACCTGGAGAGGTTGAGGAGGGGTTCCGTCAAGCGCTCTTTGGTTGTTCAGAACCTTTTAGAGTCTGGAAGGTAATGAACAATCAGGGGAAAGGAAGGGGGGGCAAAGGGGGGGATCGTTTGGGATGTGGATGATACCGTTTTTCTAAGGGGGAAGGAGGGGTTAAAGGGGGGTGGGTAGAGTGATTCAATGTTTGGAAAAAAAAAACCCGGGAAAGGAGTTAATTTCGGGAAATCAGGGTTTCTAAGGTTTGGTAATTGGGAAGGGGGGGGGCTTGGGGGTAGGTTAGGATGGGCATGGTTTACAGAAAAAGGGATGTGGGATATGGTTTTTTGGCGGGAAATGCAAGGGGCAAAGGGTAAATTCGGAGTCGTCACGGGGAAGGTTTTTAATAGACTTGGAGGGTTTTAAGTGCGGGGACTTAGCTTTAATCGAGGTAGTGGTGGTAAATCACTTGTTTTTAGAAGGGTTGGGGGGGGGCAGAGGTTTTTCCCTTAGAGGTACGAGATATGTGGAAAAGCAGAGGGGGGTGCTGAAATTTGGTGGGGGTTTGGAGGCATGGTTAATAAGGAGGGGGTTAGACGGTGTTCGGGGGGGGGTTTTGGGTTTTTTGCCTTTAGGACTGAGAGTAATGGGTGTATATATCAAGTGGGGGTTATGAGGGGAAAGGGGGGGGAGGGGGGTAAAGTAGGGAGGTTATGGAGGAGGCACTAAAGTTTGGGGTGGGGGGAATTTTTTTTTTTTTTTTTTTTTTATTTTATAAACAAAACATAAGAGATAGATAAAAACAAAAACAGTTTTCACAGAATAAATCATTAACAACCCCACAAAAAGAACTTTAATAACACAAATACCCCTCACCCATACATGAAAAACCCCCACACCTAGATAACCAAAAAAACGACTAATTCCAAATTTCTTGTTATAGATTTAAAAAAACACCTAAATCATATTTTTCACTTTGTAAATTTAAAGGGAACCCCCTTATACGTTAAAAACAATTTTTCGAATGTTTGAGAATAAAGGGAAAAAAAATTTTGTTTTATAAAAAAAAGAATATAATTTAAAAAACAAGACCAAACACTGACACCTCTACAAGCACTAAACATAATGAATAACAACAAGAAAAAGTCCCACTGCAAAAAACAAAAACATAAGGGTTACTCGTCAAAAAACCTTGAATACACATCATACGCCCCCAGTTGATACACATTCACCCGTACTACAGGAGGCGACCCCTTTTCACCCCTGACAGCCTCAAAAAAACCAAATTTTACCATCCCTACCCCCCCCCACCCACCCAATTTACAAATTTTTAAAAAAACCCTAAGTAAAAGGCCCTAACCCCCAGAAATCCCCTCCCACCTCCTCCCAAAAGTTCTCTATTACGGGGCCCCACGTTTTATAAAACGTAAAAAACCAATACCCTCCCCTTTTCCCCCCACTTTCCCCCTTTCCCCCCCATTCCCCCTTTAAAATTTGACTAAACTACCAAATGTACCCCACCCTAATAATACTTTCATCCCTACCCCCCCTCAAGACTAAAGCCCCCCGAACAAGAAGTATTGACCCCTTTTCTATGCAAAACCCGCTAACCCCCCATGACGCCCCCAACCCCCCCAAAAAAATACACACTGGAAAGCAGAATCCCCCTGCCACATTTCCACATACCCCCCCCCCCCAACACCCTCTAGCTCGTAAAACCACCCCGAGGAAAATCCCATGCAAAAACCCATACATCACCCACGTCCACGGGGGTTTTAACCTTAACCTACCAAAACCCGCTCCATAACATCCCAGTCATACATGGGGAAAATCCCCCCCACTTAGCCCAACCCTTTTCCACCCCATCCTACCGCCTATTATTTTTTCCTACCCCGACCCCAACCCTCACCACTGCCCCCAAAAAAATTTTCACATCCCTCAACTCCCCCCAGAAAACATGCTTTCAATTTATTGTGTACCTTAACCCCCCCCCCATCACACCCTCCCTTCACCCCCTTTTAATGAAAATAAATTTTACCCTCCCTTTAAGTTCTTAAACCCAACCCCCCCCCGACGCACAGGGAAAATTAACTCCCCTTTTAAGCCGTCACAACTAACCCCACAAAAATTTAAAAACCCCTCTAAATATGTTGCAATTGCCCTCCCCGTTAAAGGGGCACGGCAGCCACATGCCAAACCTTGCTTACAATAAAACGTTAAATTTCAAAGGCACGCTGCAAAGGGGCAAATATTGGGCCGCAATGCTCCCCTCGCCCCTTCCTTTCTACCAAAATACCGAAAATTAACACGGCAACCTCAAGACATCTGCATAGATTTAACCCCAAATTTTTAATGACTCACCCGCTTCTTTACGACTGGACCCCCCTCGACCCTCGACCCCCCGTTCCTAACCCCATAACCTGGACTTCTCCGAATTTACCCCCATACCAGTTTTCACATGCAAAAATGCAAACCACTCCCTCTAAGGCGTTTATAGAATCCCCCTTTTAACCAATACATGGTATCATCTACAACCCTATGAGAACAGGCCCAAACCCCCCGTACCCCCCCCCCAAACCCCCGCATAACGCCCCTATGGCACTCCACCCTTTTTAAAAAGGGGTCCTGTATGCTGCAAAAAAAGGTTTACATAGGACACCCCCGTCTAAGACCCCTGCCCATTACAAACCTCCCCCCAATCTTCCATTAATTTGTACTCTCACCATTGCCCCTCTATATAACGCCTCTACCCATCCCACTATTTCTTCCCCATAGCCCTGTTTCCTAAGGATAGCTCTCAACGCCTCTCGCTCCACCCTATCATAAGCTCCTTGCCAGTCTAGTGCAATCAACCCCCCCCCCCTTCCCCCCCTTTTTCTTCCACGAAATCCCTTAAAAGACCATGTCCCACCCCCATAGACCTACCTGGCAACCCAAACTGGGTTTCCGATACAACCCTCCCTACAACACACTTGATCCTATTTCCTAAAATTTTTGCAAATAACTTATAATCCGCGCATAACAACGATATTGTTCTATAATCCCTGAGCGAACGCTGTTTCCTTACCCTTCGGTACCAAAACAACTACAGCTGTTGCCTGTCTTTCACCCAACCTTCCCCTTACCTTCATCAAGTTCAGTAACCTCACCAAAAAACCTTTTATTAACTCCCAATGCTGTTGATAAAACTCCGCCGGCAGTCCATCGATTCCCGGTGCTTTGCCCTTTCGCATGGCACTCAAAGCTCTCCATATTTCCCCCTCAGTTATGTCCCCCCCCAAAGCTTCCCTATCACTGTGTCCTAACCTACATGGCACACTTCCACACACCCTCTCTAAATCCCCTAATCCTACCCCTTCCTCCCGCCAATACATTTCGTACCACTTATCCGCAAACAACCCCATCCCATCCGTAGTGTGGATAACCTGACCCGCCCTATACCCTCCCACCGACTCAAGAACCTCCAAACATGGAATAGCTGTTGCCTGCTGACGTTGTTTTTGTCTGCGCAACACACACGAAGACGGCCTATCTCCCCATAACACCTCCTCCACCCCCGCCATTACTCTCACAGCTTGGAACCGCTCGTCCTGAATTTCCCGCAACCTCTCTTTAAGTATCATAATGTCGTCCATCGGATAGACACCCTCTACTGTCCCTTTTTCATAACAACCCCGTAACCTGTCCTCCAAATAATTAATCAACCCAAATTTTAAAGAATTAATCCTTTTTCCCTCCCTCACATAATAATGCCGAATCCGGTCCTTAGCCACACCATCCCACCACGTCACCACGTCCTCCACACCTTGTACCTCCTCAGTTAATCTCTCCCACAGCTCCGTAAAACCCCCCAACCCCTCCTCATCTTCCAACAGGCTCGTATTTAATTTCCAATATCCCCTAGAGATACAAGCTAGAGAATCCCACTCTACTTCTGCGACAACCGCACTATGATCTGAAAAAGCTAGTTCAATAGTACGGACAGACTTTGACAATACCTTATGAGATATATACAACCTGTCTAACCTAGCTGCGTAACCTCGCCTCACGAAAGTATGCTCCACCTCCCACGCTCCCCCACCTACCACATCCCTCAACTGAACGTCCACCAAAAGATTGCGTAATGCTGTCAACATATGCCCCGCCCCTCCTGGTTCCACATCCGCTCTCCTGATCACACAATTCCAGTCCCCACCTACGATGGCCACTTCAGGTCAACCACGGAAAGCAAAAACTAGATCATCACACACAAAATCCTCTTTACTTTCATATCATTTTCAGCTGGTGCTACACACTTACAAAGGTTACCCTCTGCCCCATCCACCACCCATCCACACGCAATAAACATAACCCTCCCCCCCCCACCCCCTCCGTCTGTGCAACACAAACGTGGGGGGGGGGGGCCGGGGGGCTCGCCTCCTTATCAATAAACCCACACCACCTTCAAACGTGCCGATGGCATAAGTCAACAACCGTATACCCTTTCACCTCGAAGTTCTCTACCCTCCCTGAAATTATGCCTCCTGTAGAAAGACTACGTCCACTCCTAATCGACGTAAGAGCATACGAAAGCAATCCCTCTTCACACCAGTACCATCCATTCACATTCACCGGCATGCACCGTAAGGCCCTTTTCTAAAGCCTTCCAATCCTTTCTCCTCTCACCCTTGCAGGGCCTCTTGCCCAGGGTCCAACATGATGGTTGTTCACCATCCACCCCCCCCTTTCGATGCCTCTTATCCTGCTGTCACGAGAATATACATCCTTCCCCCCAGACCTCTGCGCGGGCGTCAGGACATCATCTGAGTCTTACGCAGCCGCCCTCTTCCTCGTGACACTCTCTACCGCCAACTGTCTTCCGAAGATTCCTCAGAACAGTGAACATCAACCTCTACTGTGACCTGTCGCAACAGAGCTGTTGACTCCTCTCTGTGCCTCAGTTGCCTCCTTACCGTCTCGTGCCTGTACCCGCCACAACTCCGTTCAACTCAGGCACCATTTTCACGACCAAGCCAATATCCTCGCCAAAAAGGTAACGATTTCAATACCTCGTCCCGAGCTCCTCCTCCAGCCTCTTGCACCTCCTGCTGAAATGAGCACTTCCTCCCTCGTCACGGCAAAGTGGCCATTTCGGCTCCACACAACTCGTGCCTCGCCCATCATGCACCACAAGAGACTCTTCTACATTTCACTCCACGACGGCCATCTCCACGGTTTCCTTTGGAATTCTCCTCCACGACATCCACACCTGTAACTGGTGCTCCACCTGTTTGCGCCGGCGGCCCTCCACTGCCTCCCACACGGCGCCCGCCATATGGTCATACTCCCCACACCAACCTGCATATCCGTCGCTCCAGCAACGCCACTAGAATTGGGTCCTAAACTCCGTCAATCACACCGTATGATGGGGATCGGGTGCCTCATGGTCCATTTTGAGGGAGAATGTACCCTCCGGACGTCCATTACGCACGCTGCCGCCCACTTTCCTTGGTTGCAGATGCACGGTACCATAAGCTGCAAACCACCTTCCGTAAGTCCTCCTCTCAGCCTCAAAGGGGACATTTCGCAACTTCACCCACGTATAGTGGCGAAGACATCAATGAGTCGCACTTTGACTGCTGAGATACATCAATACTCCACAAGCCTCAAATTTCGTCACTACGACTCGTACACAGCCGTCCGAATTTAACTTGACAATAGACGATAGGCCCCATTCAGGGCCACACCATAACCTTCATCATCCTGCACTCCGTACGTTTCCCTGATGATTGCCGAAGTAACCCCTGCGCCGTAGAGGGGAAATCGCCCCCACGAAGCAGCTCAACGCCGACAGTGTTCACCCTACGTCGGAATACCACGCCATATTGATTGCTATGTGAGCTCCCAGACAAACAGCAGAGGGGTGCTTTGCACACCGCACTCCACCTCAGTCAGGCAGCTAATGAAACAAGTTAAAGGGAAGGTGGTTGTGCCACTATTGTGTGCGGCAAGGGTGCCTCATCCTCACTTTGCAGTTTGAGGAGTGTTATCAGTGTGTTATGGGTTTAGAGTTCACTGGATGCTATTGATTGTGTTGATGTTGTAATTTGTGTATTTGACAATGGGCAATATGTTAGACATCAGTTTATATGTTTGTAAACATTTTTGTATTCTTGTAAGTTTTTTTTTTTATATTTTTATTTAAAACAGAGCAAATACAATAATGTGGTAAGAGTATAAAATTAAGAAACCATACTAGATAATTACAAACTCTAGTACACAATCCCGGTACATTTTAAGAACACCATAGATCATGGCCCCATATTACAACCAGATACATAACCCCACAACCATATACATAACCTATAAAACCCTCCTTTTATAATCATCATTATTGCCAGTGCAGACATCAGCTGACACTCTACCCCCCCCCCGTATGTACAGTCCCGTTTCTAAATAACGTACATTGAATATCCTAATAATTCATCACCCTGACCTCATCAACACCTTAATTGAGTATTTCCTAAGATTTGGTAGTGCATGAACAAGACACAAAAACATAAATTTACAGACTAAAACAATATTAAACATTACATTCCTATATACATACACTGTCATTCTCCTGCGCAACGTTGTACTGAGCGGTTGTCAGCTGTATGCTCCTCAGTCCCGAACCTGGTGGAGAGTGTTTACAAGATCAACAACAATGGCGACTGCTTTCTCCGCCGTGTTAATACTGTTGAATCAACTAACGCAGGGACTATCCACCGCGAATCAGTAAATGTTGTTACTGCCAGCAATCATTAGTGAAACTGTAATGGCATTCACCGTAATCCTTGTGTGCGTCGCCTTGAATGGAACTACACGGATCCTTTCCAGTTTTATGTGACACACAGATGTACGAGAAGATTGTGAACCCAGTACCAGGATTATAAGTAAGCAAGTCGCCCCAGCAGTTTTTTCTGTCCAGTTGCATGACGTTTCACGATACAATACGTGGGTACTTTTGAGAAAACGGCCTTTGAAGCCAATGAAGTTGATATACGTGACGTTTTTGAACGTTAGGGGAAGATCCACGGGTCCCCAGGGGTTGGTCTGACCCCACTATAAGGGCCCTTCAGGAGGGTCATTTCGTTGAAAATGCCCCTGCGTCAGCCGTTTTCGTCGTTAATGGGATTTTTTCGTTCCCAGGTGTAGTTATACCCTGGAAGAGAAGAATTGTGTCTGCGGCGCTCTGCACACATGGGGTCAGGTGCCCACCCCACCCGCCATCGGGGCGTGGTCGTGCCCTGGGGGTGAGGTACCCCCACCCTCTGGAAGAGGGGTTGTCGAGACCTCACCCCCCCGGATGACATCAGGAGTGCGGGGTTGATGGGGCCCATGTACTAGAGTCATCTTGGGGCCTCGTGGGACTGCCCCCCCTTGCAGGTGGAAATGTAAAAGTGAAACCCCCTTAGCAAAAAGAGGAGGTGAGAGGGAAACCGACTTTTTTATCTGCGTTAATTGCCTTTAGCTGCATGATTTCTGTTTCTTTTGTGTTCTGATGGGGGAAAATTATGTGCAGATGAGTGATCAGATAACTAATGAGAGTTTTGGGGAGTTCGGTTTTTTTATGTTGAGCAGAAATTCCAAGGAGAACATCCAAGTATTGACATGTCTGAAGATGCTGTTTCAGGGCGTCGGCTCCCGTCGACCCGATGATTCTTGACCCTGGAAAACGTTCGGGAAGAGACGGGTCGGAAATCACGGGTGGGGGGGGTCGCGCGAGCCAGGCAGAGGTAATTCCGGGGTTTCCCAAAAGGTGCGGGAAGTCCCTTTGGTGGCTTGCCGGCGCAAAGAAAAAAAGGGAGTGGTACCCCCTAGAGGAAAGCCCCCTTTACCATTTTGGTGTGAAACTATTAATTTTAAGGGGTTTAAAATCTGTCAAAAAGTGGTGCAGGTCGTGGTGGTTGAATCTTTTTGAGTGGAGTGTGTTTTTTGCAAGAACATAACCAAAAAGTGGGGAAGTTTGTTTGGATGGATTTTTTTATAAATTTTTGTGACTCACTCCGGGGCGTTGAAAGGGGGGTGGTGTGTTGATAAAAGCGCCCAGCCCGTTGTGTGAGACTTTGGGGGAAAGGGGGGGGGTGGGGTGGAGTCGTGGGGGTTTGGGGGTAGTAAAAAAGAGTTGGTTTTGTAGGGTATTGGGGTGAATGTTTTAAAATTTTTAAAAAAATATTTTGTTAGAGATGTCTTGGATATTTTTTTAGCCCCCTCCAGAAAATTCAGTGGTGGGTGGGAAAACTGGGTAGTGCGCCGTAAAGTGTTAAACCCGAGGGGGGGGGGTTCTGTTCGCTTGTTTTGGGTGACTTGTTTTTGGGTTTGGGGTTTGGGTTTGATGTACGCGGGGGGACGTGACTTTGGGATTGAGATCTTTTGTGCGTGGGGGCTATGCAGATGTTTAGATGGGGTTTTGTTTGGTCTCGGGGGGGTCGAATAAATTGGGTATTGAATGTCTTTTTCCCCGACCCCCGGGGAGTTTTTGTGGAGTCGAGGGGGAGGTTCCCAATCTTTTTAAGGGGATACTGGAAATAAATCGCGTCTATGGGAGTAACTCCTGGGGGATGGGATTTAGTCGACGGGGGATGAGGTTTGAAGCCCGAATTAAAGGTTTTTTTATGTGAATCGGTGTAAGGAAGCCACCTTTTGGAGTATGGTTTTCAGGGTATGGAGGGATTACGAAAATGTTTGCACAGGGGAGGCATCTGGGGTTTCCCTAGTGGATGAGATCGATGCTATTAAAAAAACAAACCCAAGTATTGAAAAAAAAGGTTTTCAGGGGCGGCTTTCGGTGGGGGGAGGGGTTTTGTGGGGTGAAAGGGCTTGTGTCTTACAAAGTCAGACAAAAAGGCAAAAAAAAGCGACTAAAATTTGTGGTTTAGTGGGCAGGATGAATTGAGGGGGTTTTGGGGGGAAAGGGTCTTAACAAAAACTGGGGGGAAAATTTTTTTATGTCAAAATTTTGGGAGTAAGTCCAATGAAGAAAAGACGTGAGTGAGCATGCATAGGTTTTGGGAGGCGTACGTCGAGTTAAAGATTATAAAGCCTTCTCAGGGGACCTATTTGGGGGGGTGTGGGGGGCACTAAAAGGAATGAGTAAGGGGAAGGTCCAGGATTGTGGCATCCCTTGTGAATTTTATATAAAACTGGGAGGAAATACGGACTTTTATGGTTCGTTTACTAATGCGATAAAGGGGGGGGGGGTGTTAGGTCTGTCCACGCGGGGTTTTTTGGTTTTAGTTAGGAAATGGATTCCCGTTAGCGATTTAAGACTCCCATCCCATATCGTTGTGTGTTGACTATAAACATATGCAAAAATTTATGAATAGAATTAAAAAGTGTTTGATAAGGTAAACCCTAAAAGTCAGTTTTTGGTGTGCCCGGAAAGGGCATGTTGTTTGGTCATGGGAAAAACAGGGAGTTTGTTGAGGAACGCGGGGGGGGAGGGATGGGGGGGGGGTTTTTGGCTTGACTGGGGACCGCTTTTGTAGTGTGGAAAAGAGGTTTTTTGGAAATTTATGAGATGGGAGGGTTTTGGAAAGAGGTCTCATGGGCCCCTCGTTGTCAAAGGAAAAGGTTTTTTAAAATCAAATTAAGGGGAAGTTAGGTGTTTTTGTACACATACAGGGGGATTGTCAGGATGCCCCTGTCTCAAATGTTTTTTCCTGTATGCAGGACCCTTTTTTCTGGCGTTTGTGGCGGGGGAAAGAGAATCGTGGGGGCCGAGAGGGTGACCAACCCCGTGGGTTTTGTTGATGATATACGGTTATTACGTTTACGGGGGCAATTGGGTTTTGTTTGGGAGACTTTTGACATATTGGCAAAGGGTACGGGGAGGTTTTAACGAGAAAAAAACGAAAAATTTGGGGTTGGGGAGTGGGTGGGGGAGGGGTGGATGAGAGGGGGGGACTTTTGGGGATCGATCATATATTGGTATTCATTTTGCGGGAGGTCGATCGATGAGGGGTGCAATTCGGGAGGGTTGTCATAGTGTCTTGGGGGCTTAAATATTACGGCCCCCGACATTTAACCCCGATCAGAGGGCGGTGGTCATTAATGTCCGCTTTATACAAAGTATGGCCGTTGCTGCACTGTATCCCCGTTGCGGGGGGGCTCAAAGTCTTCTGCATAGAATTTTCGATTTTTGTGGGGTTCAGGGTGCGATTGGGGTCACAAGAGCGGGGGTGGGGTTATTTTTATTATTTATAAGGGGGGAAACGTAACCCGGAGGGGTTTACGCACGGGGGGGCGTGGGAAGGCATTTGCTTTTTTGGGGAAGGGGCAAATCCATTCCCCAAAACAAGACCCTCAAACACAAGGAAACCTTTTGAGGGGGGAGCGGTGGGGGAGAACCACGCATCAGGGGGTTGGGGGCTCATTCCTCTAGGGTGTTTTATGGCATTTACGTGAAGCGTCGTTTTTTCCCACTGGGTGGGGTGCTGGCGGGTTAAGCGAATTTTAATGACCTGGCAGGTGGGGGAGAGGGGGAATTTAATTTGGTGCGACGCGATGTTCGGTATTATTGAAATGAGGGTGGCGCTATGTAAATTTATGTACCCTTTGAAAGGGGGGTGGGGGGAGTCGTGGTGCGGGTTGAAGGAAAGTATCCAGTTGCGGGGTGAAATGGGGGGGGTTTTAACGTTGGTCGCCCGCTCAGTACGGGAAGTGTTTTTAAATTTTTTCATGGAATCTTGCCGTTGGGGGGGGTTGTTAATAGGGGTTTGAGGGAGCTGGGGTTTTCCGGGGTTTCGGGTGGGGAATCTGTTTTTATGTTTGTTTTTTGTGAGACTTTTGGTATGGTCGAGAGTGGTTCGTAGGGTTTTTTCGTTTGGTAGGGGGGGGGGGGGGTTTGTCGGTCACCCGGGCGTTGAGTTTTGATGTAGGTGGGGTTGACTTGCGTGTACAACGTGCGGGGTGTATGTGTGGCCGATTATATTTTTGGTCATGGGGTAAGGCCGTTGATGGTAAACGTAGAATAGGGTGATGAGGAGTTTATAGGACAAATGTCGAAATAGGTTGGTATATAGGGGGGGTGGGAGAGAGACTTCCCCCCTAATTAAAGCCTTGGAGTTCGAGATTTGAGATAGTTGTGAGTGTTTTATGGGGTTTAAACTCCCGGGGGTTGTGTGTTAATTGTTTTGTCAAGTGGTGAAAGTTTTTTGTTTCTAGTTTATGTGCGTCTCCCTTTTAAACGGGATGAGAAAAAATCTTACGTGCTTTTTATATACAACTTTTAGGAAAAGTTTCCGTTTTTATGCCTCAATTACAAGCTTGGTGTACTTTTTGTATATGGTGTGCTTCCTTCCCGTTGAAACTTTTTTTTTATTTTCCCTTTATTTCCTTTATGCCGGTCCGTGTGCTTTTTTAATAATATATGTTATATGCAAATTTTCGTTTTTGTACTGTGTGGAGCTTTTAACTATTGTGGAGGAGATTTTTCAATGTGTGCATTTGTCTGTATAAATTACTTTAGCTGCTGGATTTGTGTTTTATTTAGATGTAAATATCACAGTGTTTTTTTCGTTTTTTTTATATTAGATATTTTCATTGTAGTGAATGGTAGCGTACCCGATCCCCCTTTGAATGAAATGCCTATTCTTGTCCTTTATAAAACCCGTGGTAGTCGCCCAATTTTTTTTTTATTTTATTTTTAAAAAGTCATAACAAATATTAAATAAAAAAAAACCCCCTTACATTTAGTAAGTATAATTACAATTTTCAATATTAAAACTAGAAAGGGAAAATATTCGTCAGTCCCTATTCATTTTGTACCTAACCTAAGGTAACACAAGAATATACAAATTTTCGTTTCCCTTTTTTAAAACCCCCTTAAAAATTTTAAACAAAGAGAAATATTCACAAAAATATGCCTTGTGTTTGTTTTTTTGTCAATAAAACCCGAAAACATAAAAAAAAAAGTACAAAATAACAAAATATCAAAAACGAAAAATAAGTAATAAACTGGTAGTCAATTTACTTGACAATGAAAAAAAAAATCAAAATATTCGTAAGTACAAAAGGGTTCCACTTTAAAAGCAGGTAATTCTGAATTGCCAACAAGTAACATTTTGCAATACACACACCACATTTTTAAATTCCCCCA
>NC_069443.1:40278984-40296236 GCF_026875155.1 Cherax quadricarinatus | reverse complement strand
CTAGAAGAGACCCATCATGCAACTGGATCTGACGAACTGTGCCTCTCTGCCGAGGAGACGCCTGTTGAGTATCTTTGTTTTATCCCCTGAGATTATTAACCCCATGTCCTGACACGAGGCTAAAACATGATTAAGAATGTTTTGGGTGTTGGAGAATCCGGTAGTGTGAATCATTATGTCATCAGCAAAACTAACCATATAATGAGGGGGCTGGCTAGGCATGGCATTAAGTAAGGCATTAATCAAAATGTTGAAAAGGGTGGGACTAAGCACCCCCTCCCTGTGGGGTTCCTAATTCAAAATCTTTAGTTACACTTCTATGTCCCTGGAACAACACAGACGACTTTCTGTTGGACAGGTAACCTTTAATCCAGCGGAGAAGCCATCCTCCAACATCCATTCTGGCAAGTTCACTAATGATTACATGTCTGTTGGCTACATCAAAAGGGGATTTAAGGTCAAGGAACGTAGTGTATGAGCTGTCAGTGTGCAGAGTGAGAAAGGTGGTAATGCAATGATGCACACTCCTTCCATGCATGAAGCCATGCAAAACCGGGGTGACAAGAATTCCTTAATTCTGTGCATAAGACGATTAAGAATCATCCTTTCAAATGTTTTACACAAGCACTAGTAAGGGATATTGGGCGAAATGAGTTTTGTTGATTGGGCTTTGGAATGGGATAATGAGGCTATTGGTCCATGATTTAGGGAGCTCCCCAGTGACATAACTCATGTTATATAATTCAAGTAAAGGATTACCTGGTACTCGACACAGCAATCTGAGTATGTTGTAAGTAATACCATCCTCACCAGGCGACGTGGAGTTGCCCTTAGTTAGTGCTGCATCAAGTTCATAATTAGTGAAAGGAATGTTGCAGTCATCTGCCTTGCTGAGCATAAAGCAAACAAGTCTCTCCCTTGCATCATATTTGTCCATTAATTTCGCCTGTGTGGTACTGGGAAGACTGTCATAGCTAGATGTAGCAGCCCAAAGTAATGAGCAGTTAACAAACATTGTAGGGAATTCATTCATTGCCCCAATAACAGATATTTCTAGGTGCCTGTCCCTCCTCGGCAGGACAGCCAGACAGCCATTGCAAACAGCAGCAGGTTGTGCCAGGATCTGCTGCTTGCAGGAGCACCATCGACCCTTCCAAGAGGTTCAAGAGGTCAGCGACTCCGCTAGCAGCCCGAGGGAGAGCTGCCCTGGGGACGTATCAACGTCCTAGTGGACGCCAAGTTAATTGCAGATCCCAGGCCCTCTGTAAAGGTGAAGGTGGGGCAGCTGTCACCTATGTCTGCTGGGAGGGGCTGTTGGTTGTTCCCACATGGAGCCCTCCGGGTGCCCGGACATCCACCGTGCGCACGGATGTTGAAGCTTGAGGAACTGAGTCCACACTGTCTGTGGCAAACCTGACAGCTGCCTCGCGGTCGAACTCCACGGTGCTGTCCCTACAGTGTCATCGCTGACATGGGCTGGGAGGGGAAAAGTACCCTTTACAATTGGGGTGACGTTGGGAGTTGAGTGGTGGGTGAGGCAGGGGAGTTGAATGGTAGAGGGGAAGGGGTGAGGGTTATGAGAGGGTCATTGTTTAGTACACACAGAGCATAGCCCGGGGAGGAGAGTGAGGGGCACTTCCCTACATATTGATTGCACACTGTTGTTCACACTGTCCTGCCTACAACAAACACAGCATTTATTTGTTTCCCATGCACATCATGAAAGATATGGGCATGTGACTCCCCAAAACTAGTCTTCCCTTCAAATTCACATTCATCCCTCAGGAGTCGCTGTAGACAGCCTGTACTGTCTTCACAGACAGCCTATGCTGTCTGCCAGTTGAGTTCATATTTTGTGCCATGCTGGTGCTGCCACTTAGGCCTACCACTTCAGTATGCCCACCCCTGCATCTGCTTCACTCACTCAGCAGCCTAGACTCAGACAACAGGTCCTACTCCTCTCTCCCTCGTGGGCATGGCCCTCCCGGGCCATGGGCACGTAACACACTGCATGGACACCACTGCATGAGCACCACAGATACTGCAAATACAAGAAGTGTCCTGGAACCGCTTATAATTGAACCACACTCTGCAAGAATTACCAATTAACTCGTAAACATTGGTGGAAGCGGTGGTCACAGCAAGTGTGTTTGCCCGGAGAGAAGGAAGAGGGATGAAGTCATCTTCACTTCATCACCCCACACAAGAAGCATCCGTCTCTCAACGAGTTATCCTGATGTCGAGTCTGCACGTTTTAGCATCCAGACTCAGGTACAAGCAGGATCTAGCCAAAATTTGCCGAATTTCTTCGAGAATTGTAAGTGGCATGTCCCTGTGACTCCACGCCACAGTGTCCCACGCTGTTTCTCAAGTCACATGTTCATCATCACTTGCATGTTCTGCTGTTGTTGATCAACTCAGCACGGCTATTTCAGCAAGTCAGAGGTGAGTTTGTGGTGATTTCTGCGTCCAGTGTGAGTATCTCGCCGTGTTGTGGGTGGGAGAGGAGGAAGTGGCCGTTCCTTGCCATACACACCTCCACACCTCACCAGCCTACCATACACCACCATGCCTTCACTCCCTCTGCTGTGTTTTCTGCTGTTTTCCACGTGAATTCATTGCCAGAGCTGTGTATCCGAGTGCCCGAGGCCACTCGAAGCTACGTGGATCACCAAGCCATGTAGATCAGCAAGCCACGTGGAGCAAGCCACGTGGCTTGCTCACATGGATCTACAAGCCACATGGGTTACCAAGCCAGATGTCCCAGGCCACATGCTGTGGTCTGCTGCCCACATCATATTGATGTCACTGACGATGCTGCTCGACTTCTTGACGTCACCCACGATGCTGCCCGACTTCATGACGTCACGATGTCTGCCTGACATCATCTCGAAACGTCTGCTGACATCACTATGCTGCCGAAGTCACCTTGCAGCATCACACTTGACATCACATGATGTCACATCGAGTGTTCTAGTAATTATTTCAGTATTGTCGAGAAGATTGAGAGAAGATGTGTCATGTGTTAATTAATCCTCTCATCAGCCCCTCTCACATGTTCGTGTATAGCTTAGTGTAAATTTTTGCACAAAAAAGCATCATTTGCTAGTGTAAGCCATATAGTACCGCATGCGCAGTGCGGGTGTGTGCAGTTTTTCTTGTGTCCTGTGTGGTCTTGAGCCCAGACCTCTGTGTAGCACCACTGTGTTACTTGTCACTCGATGTGACCCCCCCCGTTTGACAGCTGATATTAGTCAGCCTCGAGCATCTGAGCCTCTTGTACAGAAAGCTCTTATTGTTCACCGCTCGTGATGCCCTGCAGAATCGTACCTGCTACGATTCCCATTGAGATTTGTTTCACTTCACCTCCAGACCATCAGAGTGCGGTTATATGTAGAGCAACAAGTCTGGTGATGCTTAGACTAACCTCTGCTATAACTCCAACTGCCGAGAGAATGACACTTCATCAAGCCGCAGTTAGCCCTGTTGGCAGGCGCTGTGTCATCCTCATGCCATAGCTTCAGTGAGCAGCCTTCACAAAGATGATTTTCACTTTGACTGCTAGCCCACTCCTCACTGCAGTATGGTGTATGATGTTACGACTCCCAGATGTTTCGCCGAGTCGTCTCTGCCACGACTCACTCCACGCTCACTGGCAGTGACAGCCCCAGCGACAGTACCAGTCGAGAAATGCCCTCCTGAGTCACTTGCCAGAAGAAGTCCTGCCCAGTTGCCGAGTACTGACGACATCTCACTCGAGGGCACCAGCAGGTTTGTGCCCCAGGTTGAGTGAAACCCTGCAGCGACACCTACGATGACTGCTTCACCGTTCCAGAGGAGATCGTACCCTGTTACATCACAGCTCAGCCGCAGTGATGTCTCCTGTGTTGCAGTATCTGTCCAGATGCAGGAAGGCGTGCAGTGATGCCCATCGACGCTCACTGCCTATGACCACGATGTTTTGCACACCCAACATGTTTTTTTTCTTCTCTCCCTGTAGGAAGTTTATATATATATATATATATATATACATATATATATATATATATATATAATATATATATATATATATATATATATATTATATATATATATATAAAATATATATATATATATGTTTTTATTTTGTGTTCTGTGCCTTGTTCCTACGAGAGAGAGACCGAGTTTTTTTTACCGCCAGACATGGTCGGGTAGACCATGTGATAGGTGGCCGAGCAAATGTAGACAGCCTGTACTGTCTGCACAGACAGCCTATGCTGTCTGCCAGCTGAGTTCATATTTCACACCATGCTGGTGCTGCTGCCTAGGCCTACCACTTCAGTATGCCCACCCCTGCATCTGCCTCACTCAGTGGCCTAGACTCAGACAACAGGTCCTGCTCCTCTCTCCCTCGTGGGCATGGCCCTCCCGGGACATGGGCATGTAACACACTGCCTGTGCACCCCAGATACTGGAAATAAAGTAAGAAGCCTCCGAAGCCTTTATCATTACTCCCCGCTACCAAGAACCACCCAATAATCTGGTAAACATTGCCTGTCAAGATGCTGTGTAACTAAGCCAACTTTCTTTCGCCTCTACACTAGGATTATTTCTGACCTCATCAAGTGTGGGAACTTATTCTGTCTTAAAGTTCCAAAGGGTAAATAAGCTGTACGAAGCCCTAATTCCAGATAGACCGTCTGAGTTTTGTAGGTCTCACATCTACCCAAAACACAGACATACACCCAGGTTGGCAAAGGTGGTTGGGAAGTACATCTTTATTGATAATTTACCCTTCAAGGAAGGTGTAGGTAGTTTAAAACTGTTAGCAAATTAATATTAGGATTATTGAGGCAATTGTAGGTATTAATAATGTAGACCTAAGACCTTAACGTAGGTAGGAATAGGCATTTTATGTAGGCAAATGCTAGGTTATATTAGCTAGGGAGAACTGGCAGCCCAAGCTTGAACGACGAAGTGTGGTTCCTTGAGATGCCAGTGCTTCCTTTTAAGACAGGACATCATCGTAGCAACCAGTGCCATGAACAGCGGGGCGGGGCCCCCACGTGTCTACACATACTAGACCTGGGGAAATCTGGTGGAGGCACCTCGAAGCACTGTAGATGCCCTCCTCTGTCAGGCCCATTACAGTAAGACAAGACTTTTCTTTCTTTCTCAGTATTCTGGCCAGTTTCTGGGGGAAATTGTGAGTGAGTTGAACTGTGGGTCTTTGTGCAGTTGGACGCCCGAAGACCAGTACATACCGGTGTCCCCTCTTTGTTAACGCTTAGAAGCTAGTGCCACTTCCTGCATAGTTATACAAAGGGATACACACCCTCTTGGAATCAGGAATTTTTGAGGTGCAGGCAGGTCACTAATACCATCTGAATATTGCAGGAATTAGGTTCCTGACTGCACGTGGTGACTTCAAGGGAAAGTACAGAGGGGCTAAGGCTTAGGGAGGTTGAAGACCAGGTGATATATTCTCCAACACCAATTAAGTTAGTCCTCTATTCGTGCATGAAGGCGGGATTTCTTGCAACATCAGTCGTTTATGGAAATGTGTCATTTAAGCCACTGTTGAGGCTGAGGTACCAACCTCAGAACTCAGTGTCAACAGAACTTGCTAGGGTAAACAACTCACACGGAGGCAGTCCAGACAAATTTCCACAAGTGGTCGCACACAAGCTGATGTATGAACCACATCCCGGTTGGTCAGGTACTGACTTTAGAGTGGCTGTCCAGTGCCTTCTTGAAGACAGCCAGGGGTCAATTGGTAATCCTCCTTATGTAGGCTGGAGGCAACTGAAGTCTTGGGCCCCGGACACTTATTGTGTTGTCTCTCAATGTACTCGTGGCGCCCATGCTTTTCATCAGGAGAATGTTGCATCTCCTGCTAAGTTTTTTGCTTTCACAGGGAGTGATTTTCGTGTGCAGGTTTTGTGCCAGTCCCTCCAGGACCTTCCAAGTGTATATTATCATGTATCTCTCTCGCCTGCGTTCGAGGAATGCAGATCAAGGACCTTCAACCGTTCCCAGTAGTTTAGGTGCCTTATCATACTTATGTGTGCCGTGAAAGTTCTTTGTACACTCTCCAGGTCTGCAATGTCGCCAGCCTTGAAGGAAGCCGTTAGTGTACAGCAGTATTCCAGCCTAGAGAGCACAAGCAATTTGAAGAGAATCATCATGGGTTTGGAGTCCCTAGTTTTGAAGGTTTTCATTATCTATCTTATCATTTTCCTAGCGGATGAGGTAGATACACTGTTGTGGTCTTTGAATGAGAGATCCTCTAACATTATCCACTCCCAGGTCCTTCACATTACTTTTCACATTACTTTTCCTCATCCCTAACCAAAGCTTCCACTTTCTCATCCCTTACCAAAGCTTCCACTTCCTCATCCCTTACCAAAGCTTCCACTTCCTCATCCCTTACCAAAGTTTCTGCTTCCTCTGCATCCACCTTTGCCCACTCCTCCACCACAACCAAGACTCCATCCAGGTCTAACTCCACCTCCTCCAGACAAAATCCACTTAACTCTTACCTGCCCCAACTTCTGACAGACCATAAACATAAAACCAGATCCACCTCTTCCTCCCATTCCAGGAAACGGATCCGTAACATCTAAAAAAACATATCCACCGATGGCACCGCTATCACGGGTTTTAACCTAAACTCCTCCCCTTACATTAACTTTGCTATGACGAAACCATTAAATCGTGTTTAAATTAGACAATTACAATTAGACACCTACTGGCCAAGCTCCTTGAAGCAGAAAGGCCAGATATTGTTTTGCTAAACAGTACCTGCCTCAAAGCCCTCAGTAGAGCCTGAGTGGTTGAGGGGAAAGGACGTGTGAGTGTTGAGTGAGGTCCTCGGCCTTCTGTCTCAGAACTGCTTATTTTACCCGACTGATAACTCATCATGCAACTCATATCGCTGGATCGCAGCTGCATTGTTGATGGAACTCCTATGTGTACTCACCTAATTGAGGTTACAGGGGTCGATACTCAGCTTCTGGCCCTGCCACTTCACTGATCGCTACTAGGTCCTCTCTCTCTCTCTCTCTCTCTCTCTCTGCTTCCTGAGCTATGTCATACTTCGTCTTAAAGCTATGTATGGTTCCTGTCTCCACTACATCACTTGCTAGGCTATTCCACTTCCTGACGACTCTGTAACCAAAGAAGTACTTCCTAACATCCCTGTGACTCGTCTGAGTCTTCAGCTTCCACTTGTGACCCCTTGTTTCTGTGTCACCTCTCTGGAACATCCTCTCTCTGTCCACTTTGTCTATTCCACACAGTATTTTGTATGTCATTATCATGTCTCCCCCTTGTCGTGGGGTTCGGAAGGAGATGTGATGGTTGAAGATAAACACAGTTGTGGATGGTAACACTATATTGTCAGACTGTGGTAAGGGATGGGCCCGGCCTGCCTGCCTGCTGTATGTCTAAGCGCGGAGTGAAAGCGAGGCAGGGCGTCTCACTCCCTCATGCTGCATCCTGTGACATCATACAGTCACTATATCATGTGGGAGTTCGACACGTGGATTAGGTAAGAAATACTCACGTAGGCTGGTATTACGTATAATTACAGATAAGGTGGGTTGCGCCCTTACAGTAGTGGCCTGCCTCCTTGCTCACTCTCGTAACCCACTGACTGACTGACGGCCGCCCACGTACCCATAGAGGGTCTTTTGAATAATGCCAGTCAGCGCAATATGAGTTCAGATAGTGACTCAGGCAGAGACGGTTTGGTCGTTGAGTCAAGGGTACACGGTTACTGGTAACTGGGTTACTACACTGAAGCTGGGCGACGCTAACGTATGTCGTCCCGACATACCAAATACAAACAGAGATGGCAGGTATATGGCTTGGGCTGATTCTATACAATGTCAAAGTACACAACAATTAAACATTATAACATACATAAGTAAACTTTGGGAATTGAAGCTTACTAACTAAAAACTGTAATGAAATTTACAAGGTAAAATATAGCACAACTTAAAACTCAACAAATGAACATCGAACTCAACGTGAGATTACAATGATAAAAAAAAATTTTGATCGATCGATCTGTATTCATGTGATCAAAGGGATTCTGAGGAAGGAATATATACAAAGAAAGGGGTGTTAACAAAAAGGGGGCAATTCGGTGCACTCAAATCAGACTGTTAACTCTCAGAATGCGGAGAGAACATGAACACAAAAAAAAAAAACTTCTTGAATACTGATAAGTTGAAACTGTAATTATTCATCTATACAGGTTTTTTTTACATTTAACCCCAACCTGCTAGGGTGAGATTGACATATGCAGAATGGGTGTCATCTCTGGGAGGATCAAACTCTGTACCCTTGGCTAACTCATGCTGCATTTGAGGCAAATCTGAATTGGAAGTTAAAAATGATACTTGAGGATTTCTCAATACCTGTCGTGTACGTAGGGAATAACGACATTCAGGTTGATCGTCTGCCCTGAGTATCAGAGGAAGAGAGTACAGGATCAGGAGATTGCCCAAGTCTGTCATATTAGCCCTGGGTTGGAACATCATTATCATCACATACTAATTCATATGATCTAAAATGCGATTCTTTATACTGACCATACTAATCTCTCTAACCTTATACTTATTACCAGTGATATTTCAACTACTCGATAAGGACCAACAAACTTTTGATCAAGCTTTGGCATTGCAGACGTTTTGTTAAAGTTAATCACATAACCCCTCAAAACCTACTTTGATTTTGGATGGCTTTGCTCGAGTGTTTGCGACTCTTGTAAATTCGGGCTGTTGATTTATGAAGTGTTTCACGGATTCTTCTAAAAACACTTTGAGCTAAGCTGGTACGAGTTGCTATGAAATCATCGGGGTTGTAATTTGGTTTCGGATTAGAATATAACAATTTCATAAGGCAAACGTTTATCTACACCATACAATGCAAAAATGTGGAGTGTCACCTATAGAAACATTGTAACAAATTTATAGCACACTGCACACAGGTATAACTTCATCCCAAGTTTCACTTTTTGGGATTGATAGTGGCTCTCAAGACACAAGTACTTTCTTATTGGTTCGTTCCGCAAACCCCAAATTGCTGGCAGGATAAGAGGAACAATGGGGGTTTTTAGAGATCTGTACAAGGTACACAAATTTTCAAGAATCTCTTTTACAGAATTCACCTCCATTATCTGTTACTAGGGACTTAGAGTGGTATGCCTGCAGATAATGCGTTCTTTAAACGCTTAAGCTACTGTCTCGGCAGTCTTATCTGCAATAGGAACTAACTCAAAAATATCTGGTGAAAGGGTCAAACCATAACACACAGATGTTTGTTACCTTTGGAGGGAACATTGGAAATTAGTTAACAAATCTAGCGCAAACTTTTTCCCAAGGTTCGCTAGTAGTTGGATACACTTGGATTGTTTTAGGACCATTAGCATTGCCTTTATGTTGCATGCAGACACTACATTTCTTAACAACCTCAGAAATATCAGTTGCCATACGGGCCCAAAAAATATTTCAATCTGGCTTGTTTTACGAACGATCCATACCAGGATGTGCAACACCTGGTACATCGTGAACTAGCTGTAAGGCTACATTCACTATGACTGGGGAAATTTAAACTAACTGGTATACTCTTCTGCTAGGAGTACCCAACTCAGCTGTTCGATACAGTAATTCTTGGTTCATGACAAAGTCACTGATGGGTGCTGGGGGCTTAGTTCCTGGAGCGGGAATCGAATCACACCAACCCCACATGGGACTGTTCTTTCTTACTGGGGAATGAACAAACTCGGTGGAGTGGATGACTCCCCCCGGTTAAAAAATTTAAACGCTATAACACGCAATATGAGCAAGGGAGACGAATCTACTATCTCAAACTGCAAGCACAGGAAAAAAGAAATAAAACACGGTGAACAATGCTGATATTCTGAGTCGCACACAGTGACACGAGGTATCAACTATAAAGAAACTACACTTACAAACTTTAACAACGTGGAAGTTACTCGAGAAATAACTTCTTACAATGCACTGATTACTGTCAACTAGGATGAGATCACAATCTGAAACACAAGGACAACATGTGGCTGGGTCCAGACAGGAGTGACAGTATTACTAGTGCCTGACCACTCGGCTACGTTAATAAGTAATTCACGGATCTATAGGAACTTAATCTGAACTTCACATTTCGCAGCACTTTAACAAATCTCAGATACAAGCTGAAGAACAAACACATTGTTCGAGGGGTAGGTATTGTCTTTCAGTCATAAGGGAATGTGAGGACTGAGACAGGAGCAGCAATAGCCTGAGAGGTCTGAGTGTCGACATTCACTAAAGTATCACTTGACGTATGTGAGACATAATGGCAAAACACGAGAACAAATAAGGGAAAAATAATGAACAATAAAAATGATATAAAATTCTAGAATTGAAATAAAAGATATACAACCCAATCCCAGAAGTAATAAAAAAAATGTCTAAGATACACTGCAAGAGGAAGGACAACTCAAGGTCAAGAAAAAAATTTACATTGAAATATACAAGTAAAAATATACTGGAGACTAAAAATTTAAAAGCAAAATGAGCTGTCTTACTCTTGCTAAAAAGAAATTAATTAATTAAATTTTAAATCAATGTAAAAGTATAAAATAAAATTACTAATTGTTAACTGGGAAATTTTAAGTATTTTTTTTAAGAATGCATAAACGAGATTAAAATATAATTCATAAAAATCAATAAAAGAAAATAATTCACTGCAGAACAAGTGCAACAAAATAATTCACTGCAGAACAAGTGCAACAAAATAAGGTGTAGAAATAATCACTGCAGTAGTAAGGTTTCACTGGGAAAACTCGGGTTTAAAAAATAAAATTAAAATATGAAGAAAAAACGACTGAACACTTTAACTCTTAATTGTAAATTAGACAAAAAAATTTACTCAAACAGAGTAAGGGAAAAAACTTTACGTTAAAAGTAATTGAAATTGCATCAAGAGTGAATTTGTTCAAGAAATATAAAAATATGAATAAAATAAAACAAAGGAACAAAAACGGGTAAATTAACACTTACAGTGGCGGGGCACACAACATTATTTACAACAAAATCTTGCTTGACTGATACGACATACAACAAAATCTTTCTGTGACTGATACGACAAAATTTGCTGGCAAAAATAATGGTACACAGTCCTGCTGAAAAAATTAAGGAATGAGACACTGCTGGCATACGAAAAAAAAGAACACACATAGAAATAAATGGATAATTTGGTATACTGGGGTGAATATCACTGCATGAAATACAATGACAATTACTGGAGAATACAACGCTGAAAGAATACAATAAAAAAAATGAATCACTTCACACAGAGTGACTGACTGGTACACTACACAATAATACTTACTAGAGACAGGAGTAGCATAAAGAAAAAAAAAACACAGATAAAAAAAATATAAGATAAGTGAAAACACTGAAAAATATTGTAAAAAATAACGAGTCAAAGAAAAACTGAAAACACAAGGTTTAGAGTACACAAGCAATTTACTATAAATGTCTCACACATGCAAATGTCTTTAAATTCAAGAAAAATGTCTCTAAATTATCACTGAAGTCTGTAGTAGTCGGGTGATTACTGGTGATGAGGGTAGGGTGTAGGTTGTCCTGTGGGGGTGACTGATGCCTCCTACACTCACTGTTTGTCGGAAGAAAAGCGCTCTCTCTCGGGGAACTCCCATAATTGGGTTTTTGACCAATTATGTGAGCCAAAACAGTAGTAGGACCCGGGACAAGGTGCAAAACAACACAGGTATTGAGGTGGGTGTCTGGTGGTGGGGGGCTGGTGTGGGTGGCTGGTGGCTGGTGGTGGGAGTGGGGGTAGAGTGTGGGGGGTGAGGACTCGCTGGCGCCAACGCCCGCCACTCTAACCCACGAAGGTGGCTTAAGCCACTCTATGCCACAGAATGGTGAAAACCACTCTTACATCCAACAGGGAGCACAAAACGATATAGACAATACTTCAGAGGAACTTGGCTTACTTCTTTCTGCGTGGCTTACTTCTCTCTCTCAGTCTGGGTTAAAGCTGGGTTGGCTGACTGGCTTACCCCCCCGAGAAGGCTGACTGGAAGACGTTAATGATGCACAAAGCACGGAGGAGCAGTTGGATGACAGGAGACAGGCTGGATGATAGCTGGCTGGCGTTTCACTTCCACAGTCTGCTTACTGACGGCTTAATTGCAAAATCCGGGTCAACCCCCGGAGATTGAAGCAATTAGCACACAACTAAGCCAGGAAGCTTGAAAAAGGCTGCAACAGGCTTGCAGGCTGGAGGGTTTTGAGGGGAGTAAGGCGGCTGGGTGGAAGTTCACCTTTGACCCTGCGGCTACTCACAGTCTTGTAAAAGTCTTGAATAACCCTAAAAACTAAATCCACGCTCCACAAACCGCTGTCACCATTTATCAGTGGGGGTTCGAAAACGGGATTTGGTAAAGAAATACTCACGTAGGGTGGTATTACGTATAATTACAGATAAGGTGGTTGCGCCCTTACAGCCCTGGCCTGCCTCCTTGCTCACTCTCGTAACACTGGGCTGACTGACTGGCCGCCCACGTACCCATAGAGGGTCTTTGAATAATGCCAGGTCAGCGCAATATGAGTTCAGATGTGACCAGGCAGAGACGGTTGGTCGTTTAGTCAACGGTACAAATGGTTACTGGTAACTGGTTACTACTACTGAGCCGAGCTCTCAGTAGTAGTAAACCAGTTACCAGTAACCAGTGTACCGTTGACTCAACGACCAAACCCTCTCTGCCTGAGTCACTATCTGAACCATATTGCGCTGACCTGGCATTAACTCCCTCATGCTGCATCCTGTGACATCATACAGTCACTAGACCTAAGGATCTTCTATATAAACACATGGATGGTACTATGGTACTCAACTAAGCTATATAACACATGTAAGGAGGTTCAGCAACTATGCTGACATCTCAGTCATGTTACGTATGTCGTCTCGACATACGCTACAAATGCTATAGGCTGAACAGGCGGGTGGTTCTGGGCATATGTAACTTAGAACTAATGGATGGTATCATAATGGATGTTAACATCATGAGTTTTAACGTAATGGGTGTTAACGTAATGAGTTTTAACGTAATGCATTACAAATTATATGAACAAATCATGGTATAATATGGGATGGAATTGATCGATCGATCTGTATTCATGCACTCTATGGATTCTGAGGAAGAATAAATATATATTTACAAAGTGAAAGTAATTAACAGCAAAATCTGGTGCACACAGATCAGTATTTCTAAATCCTCAGAATTCGGAGGGAACGTGAAGACAAAAAATTCTGACAAACTGATCAGCTAATAACAAAACACACAGTTGATAATTTCATTCATCTCGGACATCTAATTATACCGGCTGTTTAAATTTAAACCCAATTCTTCGAAGGTAAGGTTTACATATGCAGAATGGTTATCATCTTCTGAGATGGCTAACACATCTCCTGACTGAGGACGATCTGAACGAGTATCTACAAAAGATACAGATACATGGACGATCTGAACGAGTATCTACAAAAGATGCAGATACATTCACTAGTGACTGTGGAATTACTAACTCTTCTGCTAGGAGTACTCAACTCGATTGTTCAATACAGTAATTCTTGGCTCATTACAAAGTCACTAATGAGTGCTGGTGGCTTCACAGTCAGAATAAGATCTTCCTAGAGCAGGAATCGAATCACACCAGAACACAAGAGATCGGTTCTTTCTTACTGGAGGAATGAACAAACTCGGTGGAGTGGATGACTCTCACCGGTTGAAAAAAATTAATGCTATAACACGCAATATGAGCAATGGAGAACGAATCTACTATCTCTCACTGCAAGCACAGGGGAAAATAAATGGACATGGTCAACAATACAGATATTCAATCTGAGTCACACACAGTGACACGCGGTATCAACTATAAGAAACTACACTTACAAACATTAACAACATGTGAAAGTTACTCGAGAAACAACTTCTTACATTGCATGAATTACTGTCAACTAGGATGGGATCACCATCTGGAACACAAGGGACAACAACAACACTCAAGTGAGTACACTAGCCACAGAAACGTCTTTCTGCAATGGTTTGTGGCATCAGCAAGAGATGGCATAACTCGTTGCAAGTAAAGTTCTTCTCAAAGCGTCCCCTGGGAAGGAACGAGTACTTGAACAAGTCGCCATCGCAGGATAGTAGCCTCCCGCACCCAGGGTTGTCTGAGGTTCCTCTGAAACCCAAAGTAACTGTACACTATCCTGCGTGCACGATATTGTGGCTGGAGTCCAGACAGGAGTGACAGTATTACTAGTGCCTGACTGCTTGGGCTACTTTAATAAGTAATGAATGAATCTATAGGAGCTTAATCTGAACTTCACATTTCGCAGGGGCCTTTAACAAATACCAGATACAAGCTGTGAGAAACAAACACACTTGCTCAGGGGCTAGGTATTGAAATTCCAGTCAGTAAGGAATACTGTACTGTGGACTGATTCATGTTGACTTTGACTGGCATAAATACACTAAGGGGAACTTTTTCAAAAGTGACGGGAACAATCTTCTTAGGGAATTTAAACTCAAGGACATAAAGGCTAGAAAAATAGAGAGAATGACACAATAAGTTTAAAACAGGAAAAATTGCTTAACTAATACTGCATAAGGAAAAAAAATTGACAAGTCACACTGTAAGCAAGGAAAACTCACACTCACAAAAGAAAATACTCAACTGAATAAGCAACACAGAAACTAGCTGTGTCAGGCGTGTCAGCGGCCTCGTTGTGCTCCGGGTTATCTCGTGTTTTCACGGTGGGCTCTTACGTGCTAGAACTTTAATTTGTGTCATCAAACCCATACATACATCCCTCTAGCGCCTGGAACCAATCTTGGGCGGAAAACATTATATACTGATCCAAAAAAGGAGAATTAGTGTGCACTACCTAGCAGAGTTTACTGCCCCGAAAGGGGAAAACATGGCCTGTGTCCCGTGTGGAAAAAAAATAATAAAATTGGAACTTTTCGTGTCAGAGGAAAGAAAGTCTCCCTGATTAACATTGAGTATACAAAGTGTATAGTGTATACTACAGTGGCTCCCTAGTATATTGATGATAAAGGCTAAAGTGTCATTTGAAAACAGTGAATTTGTAAATGAAGTGATAAGCCTATTAGAGGCAGGTGCCAGAAGTCGCCAGAAACTTACCCCAGGGCAGCTGTTTTTAATAATCTTCCTGCTTGCTAGTGTACTCGCATATAATCTAGTGATACCATGAATAGCAGAATACAGTGTTTGTAGTAGCAACTAACCATTTTTATAATGGTACTTAGTGGAGTGGAGTGACTTTCATTAGTTTTTTTTTTCTTGAAATAAAGAGACGTTACTGTGAATTTCATATAACCTGTAGTTACCAGCGGGCGCAATAAACCAAACGAGAAGCAATTATTACTACAGAAAAAGCGTCCTTCCTCCAAAATTTGCACCATTCAACTATAGTGATAATATAGCATTTATTGTGGTGGAGACGGAAAAAAAAAAATAGAAAAGCCCCGATACAGCGATTGAAAAACAAGGGGTTTTTGGTCGACCGTTCGTCATTGTAGGAGCTGCCAGATATCACCGGCTCTTCAACACGCAAGTTATACTTTTGTATCGTCAAATCACTTTTACCGGGTAGAAAATTTTCCAGTAGACCCTTCATTTTACTAAAATCACCGACCAAAATTTTTAAAAAATGACCCCTGATGAGCAATCGACTGGTCCAACCCTTGACGTCCGAACCCTTGACGGGCCAAAACCCGGACTGTTTCAAACTTTTTTCGTTGGACAAAAAAGCAGACTGAAAGGGAGGGGGTTGTAGGCCCCTTTAAATAAACACAAACTTTAAAAAATCAGGAACGTGACGGTAAGCTGCCAATATCAAAAAGAGTTAAAACGAAATACAAATAGCTAACTTCATTTAATTTTATAATATAATATTCAAAGGGGGTTGCTAGTAGAATTTGCAGAAAATCAACCTTCAAATCTTTATGAAGCGTGTGTATCTGTGGTCAGTCAACAAAGGGGCTTCCACATGGAAAATTTGTCTTTTTTGGGGAAAATTGGTGTCACCTCCTTGTGCAGATACCCCAAACTACTACAACATAAAAAACAGAGAAGTTTTTTTTGGGTATCCCCAAATGAGAAAATCTGTGACTAAAACACAAGGGTATTAAAAAGGGCAACATCAAAGCGTTTCATAGAAAACCTGGAACTTTCTACAACAGATGGGGGAAAATAAAAAACTGGGCTGAATGGTACTGCCCTTGAACGGGCCTGATCACAAACTGTAAGGTGGAGGGGATGTCCTGGAGTCAGTAAATGGGGGCTGATGTGCCCTCCTGGGGGACAGAATGGGAAGCGGGTGCGTCCTGGAGACGAAATGGTGAACGGGATCGTCCGGGGGGAAAAGAAATAGTGAAGCTGGGGATTTTGTCCAGGGTAGTCGGGGAAATAACGCAGGAAAGGGAATAGATAAATGACCCATAGGGACAGGAGCCTATAGGGAAACAAGTGTATCAAAATAAAAAAAAACCAAAATTGCAAACTAGAAAAACCGCAGGAAATAGCAAAAAAGGGACTCCAAAGCAATAGTGAGGATAAATTACCAAAAACAACTGGGGGGAGCTCCATTGTTGGGGCTAGGGAGGATAGAAGTAAGGACAGGGAAACATGCACCAAAAGGGGAAAAAGTCACAGAAACCCAAGGGAAGGGGAAAAACCCAAACCTGTGCCATACTATGCCTTGGGATCTCTGGGAGGGAAATCGGAAAAAAAATGGGGCTACAACTATGACCACCCGAAAATGCCATCCCATTGAAAACAGGAAAAAATCAAACTCCCTTCCTGTAAGCTTTTTCAAACCCCGAAATGTGACCCTTCAGTACAGGAAAGACGTGCATAACTTAAATTGCCAGGGTACCATCAAAGGGGACAAAAAGTACAAAACATCCAGGGGCCCTGGGGAAAAACCTGGGACCACAGCCCTCAAAAGGGAGAGGTTTTTTTAGTGCCAGGAAGGAAAAAAAAAAGGCAGGAAAAGGCAGAAATCGAAAACCAAACCACATTCCTGGGGGGAACCACAGTCGTGGCCTCCCCCCCCCCAAAACCAACAAACAGAAAACTAATGCCGGAAAAAAAAAACCCCCCCCAGTACCAACAAAACCACCAGTCCGATAACATTTTTCTTTG
>NC_069443.1:40252735-40278484 GCF_026875155.1 Cherax quadricarinatus | reverse complement strand
CGCCACACAGTGTTTTATCAGAAAAAAAACTCAAACCGTCCATTTGCAGAAGGGAAAAAATTATAAAAGTAGAGGTGATTTTGATTGGTTTTACTATGAAAAGAATCTTGAAATGGAGCTCAAAGTAGAGGAAATGTTTGATTTTTGCCGATGATCAAAAGTAAACAAATGATGTTATTCCTAATAAATGCCCAACAAACCATTCTAATATGCAGTCATGAATGGGTTGGCATTATTTATATACAATTATTACAATATTGCAGTAGTCTGCATAACAGTAAATCTTCTATTTTTTGTTTGAATAAAAATTCAAAATAGAAAGCAAGAGTAATATCAGAGGGGCCTGGAGACATGACTGATGAACAAAGAAAATGTTATTTTAGAGCAGGAATATCTGCATTGTTCATTCTGAGTCCCTATTTTGAAATTGTCATATTTTTTAATTTTCGTGAAATTGGCCAAATTGCAAATTTCTGACCATGTTATCGGATAGTTGAATTTGTAAATGGTCAGGTTCTTGTACTCAATCAATAGAAAAAATGGAGTTCTAAAGAAATAGCTATGAGTTTGGTCTACTGGAACAATAGAATTAGCCGAAAATAGGCTCAAAGTGGGTGAAATCGCCAATTCGTTAATACAACGAGGTCGCTAACTTCGCCAGAGCGTAATTCCGTCAGTTTTCCATCAAATTTCGTCCTTTTGGTGTCATTACAATCTGGAAAAGATTCTCTATCATTTCATAAGAAAAAAAATTTGTTTTTGGGGGGGAAATTTTGCGGCACCAGGAGACCTCAGGATTTGGGGCTGCGAAAGTCAAGGGGTTAAGGGTTAAACTGTCTAAATGTAGATCTATGTTCATGCACATAGAGCTTTGAATGTAGATCTATGTTTGATTTTTTGCATTATGTAAAAAAAAAAAAAAGTAGATCTACGTTCGAGAAGTACGTACGCCAACGTAGATCTACATTTGGGCAGTTTAAGGGTTAACCCTTTGGCTGTTATGGTTGTATATATATATGTCTTATGAGCCAATTTTAGTGGCTTCAAATCAAGCAGGAGAAAGTTGGTAGGCCCACATGTGAGAAAATGGGTCTGTGTGGTCAGTGTGTGCAGTATAAAAAAAAAAATCCTGCAGCACTCAGTGCATAATGAGGAGAAAAAAAACTCCAACCGTGTTTTTGGATTAAAATGCCAACTTTGAGGTGTATTTTCGTATAGTATTTATGGTTGTATTCTTGTTTTCTTGGTTTCGTTTGATAGAATGGAAAACATATTATAGAAAAAGAAGTGATTTTGACTGGTTTTACTATGAAAAGGATCTTGAAATGGAGCTCAAAGTGGCAGAAATGTTCAGTTTTTGGCAATGTTCAAGAGTAAAGAAATGATGTCATTGTCCAATAAATGTCCAACTAGCCATTCTAATATGCGGTCACATTGAGTTGATGTTATTTTGTACAATTATTGCAATATTGCAGTAGTCTGCATATCAGTAAATCTTCTATTTTTTGTATGAATAAAAATTCAAAATAGAAAGCAAGAGTATTCATAACAGGGGCCTAGAGACGTGACTGATGAACAGAGCAAATGTTTATTTTAGTGCCAAGAATGTCTGCATTGTTCATTCTGGACCCTATTTGGAAACTGACGTATTTTTTAATTTGCATGAAATTGGCCAAACTGCCAATTTCTTACCACTTTTATTGGGTAGTTGAAATCGGTAAAGGGGTGGTTTCTTGTACTCAATCGATAGAACAAATGGAGTTCTAAAGAAATAACTATGAGTTTGTCGACTGGAACAATGGAATTGGCCAAAAAATGGGGCTCAAAGTGGGCAAAATCGCCAATGCCATAAATATTGCCGAGGTCGCTAAATTTGCGAGAGCGTAATTCTGTAAGTTTTCCATCAAATTTCGTACTTTTGGTGTCATTATCATCGGGAAGAGATTCTCTATCATTTCATAAGAATTTTTTTTTTTTTTTTTTTTTTTTCAAATATTTTTGCGACACCAAGAAGAACTTCAGGATTTGAGGTGTGCGATAGCCAAAGAGTTAACCTGCACAATCATACAAAACATTTCATAATAATTTATTGTTTTTTTGTGCTTGTTTATTGAGCATGACTGCTAAATAAGCCACCATGGGGCCAAAGAAAGTTCAGAGTGCCAGGAGCGAGTGCTGCTGTTAGTGAATTTAAGGCCAGCAGAGAATGGTTTGACAACTTCAAGAAGCGATTCTGGCATATACAGTGTGTTAACCCCTTCATCCAAGGCCAAAATCTGAAGTGGTTGCTCCAGTGTCCAAGAAATTTTGAAAAAAAAAAAAAAAAAAAAAAAATTTCTTACAGAATTAACCCTTTGACTGTCGCGGCCGTATATTACGTCTTACGAGGTACCGTGTTTGATGTATATATACTCATAAATTCTAGCGGCTTCAAATCAAGCAGGAGAAAGCTCGTAGGCCCACATGTGAGAGAATGGGTCTGTATGGTCAGTGTGCACCATATAAAAAAAATCCTGGAGCACGCAGTGCATAATGAGAAAAAAAAAACTCCGACCTTTTTTTTTAATTAAAATGCCGACTTTGTGGTCTATTTTCGTATAGTATTTATGGTTGTATTTCTCGTTTTCTTGGTCTCATTTGATAGAATGGAAAAACATATTAAGAAATAGAGGTGATTTTGATTGATTTTACTATAAAAAGAACCTAGAAATGGAGCTCAAAGTTGGGGAAATGTTTGATTTTTGCCAATGTTCAAAAGTAAACAAATGATGCCATTGTCCAATAAATGTCCAATTAGCCATTCTAATATGCAGTCATGAATGGGTTAATGTTATTTATACAATTATTACAGTATTGCAGTAGTCTGCATAATAGTAAGTCTTCTATTTTTTGTGTGAATAAACATTCAAAATAGAAAGCAAGAGTAATATCAGAGGGCCATGGAGACCATACAGATGAGCCAAGACAATGTTATTTTAAGCAGGAAATTGCTGCATTGTTCATTCTGTAACTTATTTTAAGTTGTTCATATTGTTTTAGAGTTTCGTGAAATTGGCCAAATTGCAAATTTCTGACCACATTATTAGGTAAGTAGAAATCATAAATGGGCAGTTTCTTGACTCAATCGATAGAAAAAAATGGAGTTCTAAAGAAGTAGCTATGAATTGGGCGACTGGAATTAATGAATTAGCTGAAATCGGGGCTCAAAGTGGGCGAAATCGCGATTTTAAACAGCGCCGAGTCGCTAAATTTCGCGAGAGCATAATTCCCGTCATTTTCGATCAAATTTCGTTATTTTGGGTGTCATATCAATCGGACACAGATTCTCTATCATTTCATAAACAAAATAATTTTTTTTTTTTTAAATTTTGTCGACACCAGGAGACACTCAGGAAGTGGGGGGTTGCGACAGTCAAAGGTTAAAGAGCATACTTTTTTGAAGGAATAAGACCAAAAAAAATATTTCTGATCATTAACTTACCCGAATACAGTGCCAAGAAGGTTGTCCAAAATGATGTGGAGGCGGCAGACCTCGACGAATTCCACATACTCGCATTACTTTATTTAGCAGTTTTTTGTAGTTTTTTTTTTTTCTTTTCTTATTCCAATTTTTTCTTTTCCTACTAACATTTTGGGGCCTGAGAGACCAATACTGTATAGAATGTATCTATAAAAACGCACTTGTATTGAACACAATAACTGTAAAAACACTAAAGTTATTATCATATTAAGTTACCACTGTTGTTTATTACAATAACAGCATCGAAATTTGTATAATACTAATGTTCTATCATATATTTACATATGTATATCATCTACATGGTTTTAGAACTGCTTAAGCATGTGGAACCCTTGAACAAGGCCCCATGCACAGAGCACCTTTACCGTTCCTCACACATAAAACCGAGTGTCCTTTGCGTCGTTGTTGCCGTCATATTGTTTGTGCACAGACATGCATCTCTTCTGACAAATTTCTTCCTGAGTGAAGGAAGTTAAGTATATGAATGATCACCTTCCTTCCTCAAACGCTTGGTATATCCTGAGTAATTCGAGGACTTGCTTTCATTATGATTTGTCTGACAACAGACAAACAAAATTTCAACCATACGGTGGACATGTTACCATCTTTTATTTGGTACATATTAATGCTCTGACATTGAAATGTCCAGAATGGAAGAAAAGTTTTCTGTACCACTTGTAACGCTTACGAACACAATCGACAAACCAATCTCGATGTCACATTGTCACCCAGCCATGTTGTGTGTATAATCAATCACTGTCAATCTGGTTTTCGAATATTTCATTAGCCACTCGATCAACTTTTGCCACTGTCTTCATTTTCATTACGGTGAATGGTAGTCAACAATTGACATCTCGTTGTCATTGCCTCCGTAATGCCATGATTCATTGGCAGTAAAGCACCTGCACTTCATCACCACGAGCACCTGCGTTGAGCCTGGGCCCCCATAATGTTTACATTAGAACCACTCTGCCACACACATCTGTCTTGACACTCGCATGAAAATCACGAGTAATGGGCTTGTGTACCAAGTTATCGGTATATAATGTATGCCCCTTACTAAGAAAAGGTGCCCAACATGTTTCTCACTCATCACCTGTAGATACCCAATAACTTTAGTATCTTCAATGTTTTTACTTCCCGTGTAATACAACAATAATCCAACACCAGGCCCACTGTCCACAGTCACAGAGTACAAACATTTTATACCAAGCGTATCCTTTTGTCCGCGGTATATACTGCTTGAATGACAGTCTACCTTGAACAAAATCAAAGACTTGGTCAATTACAAGATTCTTGAAGATAAAAGTATATGCTAGAAACTTTTGTTTGAGAACATAAAAACATTTCTAATCTTGTAATAACCTGCCATTCTTCTGTCAGGCCTGGTTTTGTCTAGAGAAGTGCACCCTACCGTAACAGTACGATAACCCTTTCACGGATGATTTCACTGAAGGATGGGTAGAAATGAGCCTATCTAGACAGTATGCTTTATATTATGGCTAAAGACATGAGGCATAAAGCCCATTATTGTTGCAAAAAGCATATACATTTCTGCAACAGTCGTCTCTTTTCCACCTTGTAGTCTTAACGTGGTGATATGATCGTATTTGCCATGGTGTGGTGCTCAAAATACTTATTACATTCCCTGACAATAGTTACCATCAATGGCAGTCAAAGATAAGTCAAAGAATTCCAGTTCATGTGGCCGTGATCCAAGGGATACGTAGGTAGAATTCCACTTTGAGAGTCTCAAAGTGATGGGGCTTGGAACAAAATTGGGATTTTGCTGCCAATCCCAATAATGGTTTCTGAGGACACTGACATCATAGGCTGGTTGTGCAGGTGGATGTGGTGGCTTGTGGCGACGCTCCGCATTGTCTGAACTGACGAGTCCAGTCAGCGTGGGTCCACCCTGGGCTGGTGAGTCACGCCATGGCGGTGCACTACCTATCACCACTTCCACATCTACTGATGCCTGTGGTCTATATCCTGCAAGGTAGCCACAGTCATCCTCTCTATCACTATCTAAACCTGTTGTAGGCCACAGGATATACTCGGAATGTACTCCAGGATGTACACCGGGATGTACTCCGCCCCTGGGCACAGCATTAGGTACACTACCCGAGCGCATGCGCCGCGTACATACCGACGCTCAACTGGTGAATATGATCCCTACACTATCACTATTCGAAATGAATTGTCAAGAAGCGCAATAAAATCACAATCCACGCACTATCATCATCATTACTAAGTCAGAAGCTTGCCACGTCGCGGAAATATTAGTTTTCTCTTGTCAATGAGGCACGCAAACCGACCGTGAGTCACGAGGGCCCACCCCAGAGTTAAGGTTTGAGGATTGTCAGGTTTCTGCACTATTATCGATATCTGGTCATTCATTTCGGTCACAACTGATCAAAGCCATAGATTCGTCTTCATTTCCCACTTCCATCGTGTCAGAACTATCAGATAGAAGAGGAGAGTCCCCATTGTCCGGGAGTTAGAGCTGACTTTGGACAGGCAGTGAACAAGGTGTAACTGAGGCCGGCATTACCAAAATGCTATCGGGCGCCTAATTTTTTTGTTTATGGTCCACCCACCGACGCAGACTCCGTTCTCTCACATGTAAGGCCTATGATCGCTTTTTGTAGCTAAACTTGACGCCTAATAGATCTTTAATGGTCGCAGAGATCCTAGACGTTTGGACCACTCAACGTGAAGGCCATAACCTACGGGACGGACCCTGAAAGGGTTTAAGGTATGGTATCGGTAATTCTGACAAACATGCAGCCCAAGAAATTGTTTGGATGAATTCAAGGAGGTACGTAGAGGCTGAAGAATTCCTCTCCAACAATCTTCAGTTGTGACGAAACAACCCTTTTGGAAAAAATCCAGAGGACCTACATCACACAGGAGCAAAAGGTATTGCCAGGACAAAAGCCTATGAAGGATAGGAAATTCTTTTGTTCTGTGGTAATGCTAGTGGGGATTTCAAAGTGAAGCCTTTACTGGTGTATCACTCTGAAAATCCCCGAGTGTTCAAAAAAAACAATGTCATCAAGAGTAAACTGTGTGTGATGTGAAAGGCACCAATAAGGTATGGGTCCGAGGAAAAATTTTCATTGAGTGGGTCAAGAAGTGTTTTTCCTGAGTGTGAAGAAAACCTCCTGGAAAAAAAAATTGCCACTCAAGTGCCTCCTGGTAATGGACATACTCCTGCTCACCCTCAGACTTACAAGAACCAATTGTTGGAGGGTTTAGTTTCTTTCACAGTGAAGTTCCTGGGTCCCCAATACCACTCTTCTCATCCAGCCCATGGGCCCGCAGGCCATTCAAACTTCAAATAAGAGCCTTCAATAAAGGTTTAAAATTTTTTTAAATGTTCACTTATCCATTAAAATTAGTGCTTTATATTTATTTCTCTTTGTTTTCTGTATGGTAAAACTATGGTTATTCTCTATAAAATGTTTTTTCGTTAATATTTTGGGTGGCTGGAACGGATTACGGGTGGACCCTCCCTTTTCGTTGATCTCCATTACCACCAATTTTCGTTTTCGTCAATATTTTGGTTCCGTTTTCGTCGATTTCCTCGTTTTCATTGATGGTATGGAGGCCTGTCCAGTGCCCAGTGAGCAGACAAAGCCACCTCCCACACACATTCTCAGGCAGAGTGTCGTGTTGTTTCTCAATGAGTGAACATATCTTGCAAGGTCATACAAAGCATTTCGTAATAATCCATTCTTTTCGGTTACTTGTTTATTGTGTGTGACTGCTAAATAAGTCACCATGGCCCCAAAGAAAGCTTCTAGTGCCAGCCCTTTGGTAAAGAATGTGAGAAACACGATATAATTCAAGAAAAAGTTTGTAGAAAATATGAAAGTGGTGGTGGTTAGAGGGTGGTAGTGATGGTGGTAGAGGGTGGTTACCACCATCACTACTACCTTATACCACCATTGCTACTACCTTCTACCACCATCACTACTACCTTCTACCACCATCACTACCACCAAATAAAGCTTCTAGTGCCAGCCCTTTGGTAAAGAATATGAGAAACACATAATTTGTGAAAAAGTTTGCAGAAAAATACAAAGATGGCAGTGGTAGAGTGGAAGCAGTTGTGATAGTGGTTGATGAACATAAGAACATAAGAAAGGAGGATCACTGCAGCAGGCCTGTTGGCCCATGCCTCGGCAGGTCCTTTACAATTCATCCCACTAACGAAACATTTTCCCAACTCAGTCCTCAATGCTACCCAGAAATAAGCTCTGATAACTCTATCCTCTCATTTGGGACTTGCAAATGAGTGGAATAGAGTTATCAGAGCTTATTTCTTGGGTAGCATTGAGGACCGGTTGGGAAATTGTTTCGTTAGTGGGATGAATTGTTAAAGGACCTGACGAGCATGGGCCAACAGGCCTGCTGCAGTGATCCTCCTTTCTTATGTTCATCAACCACTATCACAACTGCTTCCACTCTATCACCACCATCTTTGTATTTTTCTACAAACTTTTTCATACATTATGTGTTTCTCACATTCTTTACCAAAGGGCTGGCACTAGAAGCTTTATTTGGAGCCATGGTAGCTTATTTAGCACTTGCAAGCACTAAAATCAATGGAATATTATGAAATATTTCGTAGGAGCATGTGAGGGGACCGTCACTCACTGGTTAAACAATGGCACATGGCTGGGAAGGAAAGGCCGAGGCGGCTCAGAGCATGAGTACGCGTCCGGGATGAAGGACTATTAGGACTATTAGCGAGTTACCGGACCATTTGCGAGCCAATATTTTGACGAAAAAAACAGGGCTATTTCCAAAATGGACGACTTTCAGGCCGGACGATTATCGAGGGGCCACTGTATTTGGATTTAAATTTAGCTATTATATATTCACTCATGTTCATCCCTTGTGCAAATGTTATTGATACATTCAAGTTGGTCTGAGTAGATATAGCTGTGCCAACCCTTGCTAGTCTGGCTCTATGGCTGTACAAGAAACCTTCCATTTACCGATTTCAATACCCAATAAGTAAAGTAAAAGGACACAAGTGCAACTAATGTGACATTTTATTGTGGCAACGTTTCGCTCTCCAGGAGCTTTATCAAGCCGTAATGGCTTGATAAAGCTCCTGGAGAGCGAAACGTTGCCACAATAAAATGTCACATTAGTTGCACTTGTGTCCTTTTACTTTACATATTGTCAGTAATTCTACCAACTTTATTACAACTACCCAATAAAGTGGTCAGAAATTGGCATTTGGCCAATTTCACACAAATTTAAAAAGATGCTAATTTCAAAATAAGGTCCAGAATAAACAAAACAGACATTCCTGGCACTAAAATAACATTTTTTCTGTTCATTAGTCACATCTCCAAGCCCCTCTTGCTTTCCATTTTGAAATTTTTTTTCTCACAAAAATAGATGATTTAATGTTATGCAGACTACTGCATTATTGTAAAAATAACATACATAATATCAGTGCACTTACCTTTGATATACCTCTGAAGAGTTTCGAGAGTTTTCCCCTACTCACTGAGCCCGACCATGGGCCAGGCTCATCTGGTGCTTGCCTGGTTAACCCAAGCTGTTTGCTGCTGGAGGCCCACTGCCCCACATATCCATCACAGCCTGGTTATCTGGCACTTGGTGAAGGTATTTGCCCAGTTTCCTATTGAAGGTTTCTACACTTGTTCCAGCCATGTTTCTGATATTTTCTGGTAAGATGTTGAATAGTCTGGGACCCTGGATATTGATACAGTGTTCCCTTATTGTTCCCACCGCACCCCTGCTCCTCACTGGGTTTATTTTACAATTCCTCCCATATCTCTCGCTCCAGTATGTTGTTATGGCAGTGTGCAGATTTGGGACCAGGCCCTCAAGTACTTTCCAGGTATATAATATCATGTATCTCTCTCTCCTCCGCTCCAATGAGTACATGTTCAAGACTTGAGGGCGTTCCCAGTAGTTTAGGTGCTTTACTGGCTTAATGTGAGCCATAAACGATCTCTGTATTTGTTCCAGCTCCGATATTTCTCCTGCTTCGAATGGGACATTAGCACTGAGCGATATTCCAAGTGAGGGAGCACTAGTGATTTGAAAACTGTCACCATCAGCATTATTTCCCTTGTTTTGAAAGCTCTCAATACCCACCCTGGTCATCTTACTGGCTGTCATGATTTATTGCCGTGTTATGGTCTTTAAAAGAAAGGTCAGCTGACATAATTATTCCCAGGTCTTTAGTGTTCCTTATGTTCTATTTGGCAACCCTCTTGAATTTTGTATATAGTGTTCCTTTTGAGTTCTTCATTCTTTCCATGCCTAAGCGGCTGGAACTTATCACCACTGAACGTCAAGTTGTTCTCCACTGCCCACTGGAAAACCCTGTTTATGTCTTCCTGTACTTTTTCAGTGTCCTCTACCGTACTGACTTTCATGCTTATTTTAGTGTCATCTACAAATGATGATACAAAAGTGTGCCGGGTGTTTTTGTCTATGTCTGTTATGAGGATGAGAAACAGCAGAGGTGCCTCGCTGATGCTGAATCTTGCCCTGTTCACTACTACTTTTTGTGTTCTGTGTGTTAGGAAACCAAAAATCCATCTGCCTACCTTCCCCGTAATGCCCATGGCACAATTTTATTTTTTTTGGCTTATAATACTCAAAAAAAATAATTTCATAATTTTTTTTTTTCGAAAATTTTTCAACCCTGAGAACAAGTTTGGGAGAGGGCCTGTCAACCTGAAAGGGTTTAAGTAGTTGAGACACACTGAGGAGGTCACTGATGTACAGTGGACCCCCATCGTTCGGCGGCCGCGGCTTTTGTGAAATCCGACTTTTGGCAAGTTTTTTTGACAAAATTTAGCTTCACGGTTCATGATTTGACTCGTGATTTGGTGACCGTCTCCTGCACCCTTCACACTCAGTGTGCCATTGTTTACCAGCATGTGACCATCACCCCCAGGGATTCATATACAGGTCCTCCATCAGAATTCCGGCATCATTGGGACCTGTAGTGTGCAGGATTACTGAGTTTGCCGGATTACAGAGTGGTTAGGTTAGAATACATAATAAAATTAACCAACTTGACTTACACAAAATTCATTGAATATTGGCAAAAATCGAACATTTCCGCTACTTTGAGCTCAATTTCAAGGTACATATGCACTTTTCATCAAGAAAGCAATCGAAATCATGTCTATTTCTGTAATATTTCTTCCATTCTATTAAATGAGACCAAAAAAAAAAACGAAAAAACAACCATAAAAACCATACGAAAATATACCACTAAAAGGCGGCTAATGGCTGAGAAGTGAACTCCCTTATTTATCGTCCGTCTTTTTTATTTTTGGTGTACATTAAGAAGCATCTTTCCATCATACATTGCCCAAGTTTCAATGACATAGCCCAACAAACAACTGAGAAAAAAAACAATATTTACCAAAAATCATGGCAAGTCCAGGCCAGGTACTGGAAATAAGTCACTTTGTCTGACTATTTTTTGGGTTATCCTAGGTTCTCTATACATACACTGCTATGTATGATAATCTATGTAACTGTATTTGTGTGTATAGTACAGTGGTCCCTTGATAATTGTAAGGCTCGATAGTCATAATTTTCGAAATCGTAACGTTATTTTCGTCAAAACATTGGCTCACTAATCGTAGTTTGACTCGCAAATAGTCATTCGTCTGGGACGCGTACGCATGGCTCTGAGCCGTTCACAGCCAGTGTGCCATTGTTTACCAGTGAGCGACGGTCCCCTCACTTGCTCATACCAAATATTTCATAAATATTCCATTCATTTTAGTGCTTGCAACTAATATATAAGCTAACATGGCTCCAAAGAAAGCTCCTAGTGCCAAGCCTTTGGTAAAGAAAGTGAGAAATATGATTGAATTTAAGAAAAACGTCATTGAACAACATGAAAGTGGCATACGTGTGGCCGAATTGGCCAGGATGTATAAAACAAAAACCCCCTACAACCATAGCTTCCATCATGGCCAAGAAAAGGGAAATCAACGACACTGTTGTTGCAAAGGGGGTAAATATGCTGACAAAAATGAGATCATCAGTACTCAAAGAGGATGAGAAGTTATTATTGGTGTGGATAAAACGAGAAACAATTAGCAGGAGATAGTACTATTATGATGTCAATTATTTGTGAAAGGCTAGGCAGTTTGCACGATGATCTGGTAAAGAAACTGCCTGCAACGAGTACTGCTATTTGTGAATTTAAGGCCAGCAAAGGTTGTTTGAGAGATTTAAGAATCGTAGTGGCATACACAGTGTGGTAAGGCATGGTGAGGCTGCCAGTTTGGACCACAAAGTGGCTGAAAAAGATGTGCATGAATTCAAGTAGTACATAGAGGCTGAAGGACTGAAACCTGAACAAGTGTTCAGTTGTGATGAAACAGGCCTCTTTTGGAAGAAAATGCAAAAGAGGACCAACATTACTCGGGAGGAAAAGGCACTGCCAGGACACAAGCCTATGAAAGACAGGCTGACGCTCATGATTTGTGCTAATGCTAGTGGGGATTTCAAAGTGAAGCCGTTACTAGTGTACCATTCTGAAAATCCCAGAGTATTCAGGAAAAACAATGTTATGAAGAGTATGACTAAAGAAATCGTGGCTAACGCGAGGGGGCTGGAGTTTTGAGACTCTATGACCGCGGGTTCAATCCCGGCCGGGGTATGGTTTTTTATGAAGAGTAAATTGTGTGTTTTGGAAATCTAATAGTAAGGCATGGGTCACGAGGGAAACTTTCGTCGAGTGTTCAATGAATTTTTTGGCCCTAGTGTGAAGAATTACCTCCTGAAAAGAAATTGGATCTCAAGTGCCTGCTAGTAATGGACAATGCACCTGCTCATCCTCCAAACTTGGATGACCTAATTTTCGAGGAGTTTGGGTTCATCACAGTAAAGTTCTTGCCCCCCAAATACCACTCCTCTCCTCCAGCCCATGGACAAGCAGGTCATTTCAAACTTTAAAAAACTCTAAACCAAAGCAATGTTTCAAAGGTGCTTTAATGTGACCTCAGACACTCACTTGACCCTAAGAGATTTTTGGAAAGAACACTTCAGTATCCTCCATTGCATAAGCCTTAGAGGTAAGGCTTGGGAGGGAGTGACTACCAGGACTTTGAACTCTGCTTGGAGAAAATTTTTGGGCCAGATTGTGTCCACAAGAGGGATTTTGAAGGGTTTGGGGCTGACCCTGATGAGCCTATGACAGTTGTTAAATCTATTGTGGCACAGGGGAGTTCCATGGGGTTGGATGTGAGTTTGAAGGATGTGGAAAAGTTGGTGGAAGACCACAACGAAGAGCTCACCACTGAGGAGCTGCAAGAGCTTCAGCAGGAAGAGCAACAGATCGCGCTCAGAATCTTGCTGCAGAGAGGAGGAAGAGAGATGGAAAAGTTGCCTTCTTCAGAAATTAAGATGATTTTGAAATGGGGGGATAAGACGGAAGATTTATGGAGATACATCACCCTGACAAGGCTGTTGCAAGCCATGTTGGCAACATGTACAGTGACAAAGTTTTGGCCCATTTTAGGGAAGTGTTTAAAGAGACGCCAGAAACAGAGCTCTTGGACAGTTATTTTGCAAGACAGGACTCCAGTGACTCTCAAGGTGGTCCTAGTGGCTTTTAAGAAACAGAGAAGAGAAGTAACCCCAGAAAAGCAAAGGGTATATGAGGTGCTGATGGAAGGGGATTCCCCTTCCAAACTGTAAATAATCCAATCTCTCTCCTCCTTCAGTCTCCCATACACTAAGAAGAATTGCCAATAAAGGTAAGTGTTATGCTGTTAATGTTTCATTCATCATGTCCCATTGTATTTTTTTATGTACTACACCCTATATTTCATGTAAAAAATTTTTTGTTTAATACTTCTGGGTGTCAGGAAACAGATTAATTGTATTTAATTATTTCTTTCGGGGAAAATTGATTTGAAAATTGTAAATTTTGATAAAAGTCACACTTCCAGGAACGGATTAATTACAAAAAATGAGGGACCACTGTACCTGAATAAACTTACTTAGTTGTCGACTGAGTACAAGAACAGTCCATTCACCTATTTCAACTACCCAATAAAGTGGTTAGAAATTGGCAATTTGGCTAATTTCACAGATGCCAATTTCAAAATAGGGTCCAGAATAGACAATGCAGACATTCCAGGCATTAAAATAACATTTTCTCTGTTCATTAGTCATGGCTCCAGGCCCTCTTATATTACTCTTGCTTTACCATTTGGAATTTTTATTCACATAAAAAAATTGAAGATTTACTGTTATGCAGACTACTGCATTATTGTAATTGTATAAATAATGTCAACCCATTCTTGATTGCGTATTATTATTATAATAAAAAAAAGTTGACTGCGTATTGGAATTTGGACTGGCAGGCAGACAGGAATTGGACGATGACGTCATTTGTTTACTCAAGCATTGCTAAAGAACAGAACTTTTCTGCTACTGTGAGCGCAATTTCAAGGTACTTTTCGTCATGTAAGCAATCAAAATGATATCTATTTCTGTAATATATCTTCCATTCTATCAAATGAGACCGAAAAAACGAGAATATAACCATAAAAACCATACAAAAATATACCGCTAAGCAGCCGCTAATGGCTGAGAAGTGAACTCCGCTATTTATTCTCTGATTTTTTTCATTTTTGGTGTACATTAAGAAGCATCTTTCCATCATACATTACCCAAGTTTCAATAAGATAACCAACAAACAAATGAGAAAATAATAATAATAATAATTTACTACACGTACATGTACAAGGTATACAGGCCTAGCTGACATAAGTGACATACTACTATATAGAAAGCTGCTTGTTATGCTGAGTATTTCAAGCAAATTAGGTCAGTGTCCCAGGATAACACCCACACAGACCCCAACTTATGCCTAGAACAGATTAACTCGGTGGCACTCGATGTATGCTCAAGGCTTATTCCTTTAAGAAAAAGGAGGAGTAGATGTAAAATAGAAAGAGACAGGTGCTCCCTTTACAAGCAATGAAAAAGAATAACAGGGGCTAAAAGAGGCCAATATATCTGAAATGCATAGGGAGTCACTGGTCAAGAAATAGCAAACATCGAACTTACCCTTTCAGGGTCCGTCCCGTAGATCTACGGCTTTACGTTCAGGGTCCAAACCGTAGATCTATGTCATGAGCTTAGCTCACTCTGATAAACTGTGAGTGGTTACATTTTGGGCATAGATATGAGAGGAATACATCTATGTGGTATGTGTGCACCACATAAAACAAATCCTGCAGCACACTGGTATAATGAGAGGAAAAAAACTGAAATCAAGATTTTTCGATTAAAACAGCGACTTTGCAGTGTTTTTTCGTTTTTGTTTTTTATAGTTGTATTTGCGATTTCTTGGTCTCATTTGATAGAATGGAAGACCCTATTTCAGAAATAGAGTGATTTTGATTGGTTTTAGCACTGGAAATGGCTTGAAACTGGAGCTCAAAGTAGCAGAAATGTTAAATTTTTGCCGAATTCAAGAGTAAACAAACGACCTCACACGTCTAATACACGCCAAGGGTGGGGTCTAATATACATTCCAAATATGGTGATGATATTTATACAATTATTACAGTATTGCATAACAGTAAATCTTCTATTTTTGGTGTGAATAAAAATTCATTATGTGAATAAAAAATCAAAATGGAATTTAATTTGTAAAGCCCTGAAAAACATAACTAAGAACAAAGGAAATTTTAGTTTAGTTCCAGGAATACCTACATTGTTTATTCTGGACCTATTTTGAAATTGGAATATTTTGAACTTTGTGTTAAATTGGCCAAATTAACAATTTCCGATCACTTTAATTTGTAGTTGAAACAGTTGACTTGGCGATTTCTTGTGCTCAATCGATAGAACAGAAGTAATATTAGTGAAATAACTAAGAATTTGGTTGACTGGAATAATGTAATTGGCCTAAAATGGGAGTCAACGTCGGTAAAATCGCCGATTCGTAAATATCGCTGACACATCAAAATTCGCGAGAGCATAATTTCGTAAATTTTCCATCAAATTTCGTACTTTTTGTTTTATTACCTTCAGAAAAAGATTCTCTACCATTTCATAAGAAAAAATAACAAATTTTTTTTTTGAAAATTCTTGGACACTGGGGCACCACTTCAGATTTGGGCCTTGGACCCTGAAGGGGTTAAGCTAAGCTAAAGGAATCTTATAGGAGTCAGGAATCGCGGGAAGAACTAAAAGCCATAAATGAAATCAAAAGAAACCCAAAATATTTCTTTTCCTATGCCAAATCAAATTCGAGAACAATGTCCAGTATTGGGCCCCTACTTAAACAAGATGGGCCCTACACAGATGACAGCAAGGAAATGAGTGAGCTACTCAAGTCCCACTATGACTCAGTTTTTAGCAAGCCGCTAACCAGACTGAGAGTCGAAGATCAAAATGAATTTTTTATGAGAGAGCCACAGAATTTGGTTAACACAAGCCTATCCGATGTTATCCTGATGCCAAATTTATTTATTTATTTATTTATTTATTTATTAACAATTTGAGCACACATACAGAGGTACAAAAAAATACAGATAAGAGCAGCATGCCAAAGCCACTTATACTATGCGTAGCATTACGGGCTGGCTTAAAATTAACTTAAGATTAACTAAGCAATGATGAAATCAGTGATAAAACATTAATGTAAACAGATTACTATAAAGCACAAGTGAGTATTACAAAGACAGGTCATTTGGTTGCATGCATTGTTGTACATTCAGTAGAATGGAGTATTCTGTTAGGTAGTGTATTTAAAAAATAATAAAGTTAGATTGGGTTTTAGGTTTAACATTTATGTGATATAATTGTGAGAAACATTTAAGATATACAATTTATAAGGTTCAGTTATTCAGTATTTATTTGGTTTTGGGTGAGTAAGTGATCTTTGAGAAGAGACTTGAATTTATAAAAACAGGTAGTGTTTCTTTTATATTTACAGGTAATGAATTCCAGATTTTAGGGCCTTTTATGTGCATTGAGTTTTTGCATAGTGTGAGATGGACACAAGGAACATCAAAGAGTGATCTGTGCCTTGTGTTATGGTCATGTGTTCTGTTGAGGTTGGCAAGGAGATGTTTGAGGGGAGGGTTAATATCAGAGTTAAGTGTTCTATGTATGTAATAGGTGCAGTAATAAGTATGGATGTTTTGTATGGTGAGTAGGTTTACTGTATTGAATATTGGTGGAGTGTGCTGCCTGTAGTGAGAATTTGTTATCATTCTAACTGCAGCCTTTTGTTGGGTAATTAGTGGTCTGAGATGGTTACTTGTTGTTGAGCCCCATGCACAAATTCCATAGGTGAGATAGGGGTAAATAAGAGAGTGATATAGGGCCAGGAGGGCTGACTGTGGAGCATAGTACCGTATCTTCGATAGTATGCTACAGTCTTGGAAATTTTCTTAGAAATTTGTTGTATATGTGTATGAAATTTGAGTCTATTATCAAGGTGGATTCCTAAGAATTTTCCCTCTGTAGCTTTGTGATAGGTGATCCGTTTATCAATTATGTTAAGAGGGACATCTGTAGCTCTGTTACCAAACTGATATGAAGTAGGTTTTGTCAATGTTTAGTGTAAGTTTGTTAGTCCTCATCCAGGTAGATATTTTCTGTAATTCGGTATTTACAGTATTGGCTAGCGTGACTGGGCTCGGGTGGGAGAAGACGTATGTAGTGTCATCTGCAAATAGTGTGGGTTTGAGTAATTCTGAAGCATTTGGTAGGTCATTTATGTATAGGAGAAAGAGAAGAGGGCCAAGGACACTTCCCTGTGGGACACCAACTGTAATTGGTTGTGCAGAAGAGTTTGCCCCATTTGCATACACATATTGGCTTCTGTTGCTGAGGTATGACTTGAGGTAGTTGAGGGAGTGCCCTCTTATACCATAGTGTGACAATTTTACGTGGAGCAAGTCATGGTCAACTGTATCAAAAGCTTTACGTAAGTCAATGAGATCCCCAGTGGGACTTCTTTTTTCTCTATTGCAGTGTATATATGTTCTAGCATGTGTATAATAGCATCATTAGTATTTTTATTAGGCCTGAATCCAAATTGGCAGGGGTTTGAGTATGTTTTGGGAGATAAGGTAGGAGTAGATTCGTTTATGAATTAATTTTTCGAAGATTTTTGAGAGAGGGTGTAAGTTGGATATTGGCCATAGTTATTCAACTCTGTTTGGTCTCCTCCTTTGTGGATCGGGGTGACCCTTGCTATTTTGAGTACTGTAGGGAAGGTGGAGGATTCAATGGATTTGTTAAAGAGTGTTGCAATGATTGGTGATAGCACTTGTCACACTTTTTTGTATATAAAGGGTGGTAAGGTATTTAAATCTCCTGCCTTGTTTTTTAGTGTGTTGATAATAAGGGAGACTTCGTATGGGTTAGTCGGAGCTAGGAACAGTATGTTCGGGTAGTTGCCGGTGAGGTAGTCATTTGGTGGGGTATCTGAGCTTGGGATTTTATTGGCAAGGTTTTGTCCTATAGTGGAGAAGAAATCATTGAGTCTGTTTGCTGTTTCTGTTGGTGGGAGTTGGGGTTCATCTGATTTTGCTAATTTTATTTCGCTATTTCGTGATATCTTTTTTGTTCCTAGAATTTCTGATAGGGTTTTCCAGGTCTTTTTTATATCACCTCGTAAGTTGGATAATCTGTTCTCATAATACAATTTTTTTGCCCTTCTTATCAGGCTGGTTAGGATTGACGAGTAACATTTTGTTTCGTCTCTGGTTATGTGACCCATTCTGTACTGTTTTTCATATTGGTGTTTTGTATTTATGGATTTGAGAATGCTGGGTGTTAGCCAGGGACTGTTCAGTCTCTTAGCTGTCATCTGTTTAGTTTTTTTAGGGCAGTGCTTGTTATAGAGGTATTGGGTCTTTTTTAGAAAATTATTAATACATTCGTCAATATCTGTATAGATTTCTAGCTCAGTGTGCCAGTCAATGTTTGCTACTGCTGTTGTGAAGTTATTAATGGCTGCCTCATTGAGAAGTCTGAAGGTGACTTTAGTAGTGTCTTGGGTAATTTACCAAGAGTTGTTATGAGGAAAGTAGGGTAGTGGTCTGTGGTTATTATCTGTAATTATGCCTGATTTTAAAGGGGATATGGTGTTGGTCCAGATGTGGTCAAGTAGGGAAACACTAGTCTCTGTAACTCTTGTAGGTTTTGTTACTGTTGGTAGCAACATACAGTTACTCATTGTGTTTGTGAATTCAGTAACGTGTGGGTCCTGGTCTTGCAGGAGATTTATATTGAAGTCACCTGAGAGTAGTAAGTGATCTTTGTTCATGCGTGCATCAGTTATCATACTTCCTAGGTTTTGACTAAATTGGCTAATGTTTGACTGTGGAACTCTGTAGATGTTTATCAATGTGAGAGGTTTTTGTTGGTATTTGGATTTGAATTTGGCTATTATATATTCCCCATGTTCATCCCTTGTGCAAGTATTAGTGATACATTCTAGTTGGTCTGAGTAGTATATGGCTGTGCCACCCCCTTGTTGGTCTGGCCTACAGTTGTGTATGGCTGTGTAACCAGGAATGGCATAGACATCTGTACTATCAGGCTTTAGCCAGGTTTCAGTTAGTGTAATGATGGACATATTGGCATGTAAGGAATTTAGTAATGCTATGAGGTCATCGTAATGCTTGCTTAAAGATCTGATATTGTAGTTAAAGATAGTTATGTTGTTGTTGGCACTGAGAAGTGCCTTTGATTGTTCTGCAGTGTAGTAATTACAGTAACTGTTTGATTCATTTAAGTCATTAAATAAGAGGTTGGTATCAGGATCAATGTTTGTAATCATAAGATTTGTAGTGAATCTATAGTTAGAATTAAGTATAAAACAAAGTAAATAGTCTTAAGCTAAAAAAATAGCACCTGAATTATTTAACAAATGTAAAATAATGAGCTAAGGTAGTTTTTTTTTTTTTTTTTTTAGCTAAAATAAAGGAGACAATATAAAAGGGACTAATACAAATAAAGTGATGATCAAATAATGGAGCTTGGGAATATGATAGTAGGTAGTACTATAAAGGTAATTCTTTAAAGTTAGAATTATAGTATAAAATTATAATATAAAAGGGACTAATATAAGTTGTGGTGAACAATAAAGTGGTAATCAAATAAATGAGCTTTGGAATATAATGGCAAAATTGTGAACTTATTCTACTTTAGCACCTGAGAATAGCACCTTGATTATTTTTAACAATTGTGAATATATAAACTAGGGTAGTTATATAAAGCTAAAATAAAGGAGAAAATATATAAGGGACTAAAATTAAGTAATGGTAAACAAAGTTAATGGACAGGTGGTCACTATGAAATAATATTGGTTTAGGAGTAAGATCTGATTTGTAATATTAATTAATTGAGAGTTTATTGCACAATAAAAGTAAAAAAAATGAGGTAGTTGGTACTAGCTAGCAAAAGATAGTTTTGGTACTTGCAAAAAAGTAATTGGAATATACACTAATTGCATACACAATGAAAAGTGACTAAAAAAAGTAGTGATAAACAAAATTAAATGGGACAGGTAAGAATAATGAATATTATTAATTTGGAGTAAGATTTGACTTGTAATTTAAATTATGAGCAATTAATAGCAGTAAGAAAGAAGTATAGAGTATTGGAGGTAGTTGGCATTAGCTAGTGATGAAAAATAATAAAAATAATAATGTACAATATAATAGTACGGTACACTATATGCACCACACGTATATATGTATTAAGGGCACTTATCTAATCTGTTACAGAAATGTCAGCTTTTCTAAGGAAGGTAGAGAAATCATGTTCATTTGAGATGGTATATTGTTGTCCTGTTGATGTTTTCCTTACTAGTATTTTCCCATCTCGCGTGAAACACTGATGTATTTTGTTTTCCTGTTTAAGTTTTCTCAGCCTGAACAGGTTTTGACGTTTTTTTGTTAGACACTCATTTATGTACACTCCATTTTTCATTGTAATTGCTGATTTAATTAGGTCCTTCTCTTTATCGTATGAATGAAGTCGGATCATTATACTGTGTTTACTTCCTGGTTTTCCTAACAAACGTGTTTCTTTGATTTCATTGTTTTGCACGATGACTTGTACGTGGTTCTGTATTATCCTGATAGCAGTTTCTTTGCACTGTGCTTGTGTTATGTCACTAGGAATGTGTGGACTGTTTATTATAACTGCATCAGACAACTTATCTTGTTCAGTTTTGTCGTCTTGGAAATCAGGTATTCATTTAGTCGAGTGTGCATGTTCTGATTCCAGTCCTTGATTTCTTCTTCAACCTTCATATTTATTGTTGTTATTTGCTCAGTGTGACTGGCTATAGCTGCTTTTAGAGTATTTCTGTGTCAACACTTCCCGATGTAATCTTCTCTTCAAGGTTTTGGATCTTATTCTCGAGGTTGGTTATCTTGGATTCTCGTCGCTCGAGTGTTGCTTTGATATCTTTGATTTCATTTTCTAGAGCAACGATGTAGTCCTTGATATTGTCAGGAATAATCATACCTGAGTTATCATGGATGAATCCTTTGAAGGGAGTGGAGTTGGAGGGGGAGTCAGCCATGTGTGTTGTTGTTGTTGTTGCCTGGGTGGCGGTGGTGAGGGGGGTTGATGATACACCGGCGTCCTGCTGGGTAGACAAGTTGAGTTCTAGGGTCCTTGCTGTTATTCTTTTATTACTGGTGTTGTTTCTTCTGCGATATCCTTTCATAGTATCACTGAAGTAGATACTGTGTAGCAATGGAGGAGAAGGCTTGTTTTCTCGGAGCTTGGGTTAAGTGGTTGTCTGGCAGCGGAGGCAGTGTTTGGGTTAGCAGGGCTGTCTTCCTTAGATCTTCTAATTTTGTCAAGATTTGGGTTACATTCTTAGTATTCTTGGGTCATGTTGTGGTCTACTTCGAACAGGTGATAAATGACATGCCCATGCACTCTGCCCCAGGGCCAGACTCATAGAACTCCGTGTTCATCAAGAACTGCAAGAAGCCCCTATCACGAGCTTTTACCATCCTATGGAGAGGAAGCATGGACACGGGGGTCGTCCCACAGTTACTAAAAACAACAGACGTAGCTCCACTCCACAAAGGGGGCAGTAAAGCAATAGCAAAGAATTACAGACCGATAGCACTAACATCCCATATCATAAAAATCTTTGAAAGGGTCCTAAGGAGCAAGATCGCCACCCATCTAGAAACCCATCAATTACACAACCCAGGGCAACATGGGTTTAGAGCAGGTCACTCCTGTCTGTCTCTACTGGATCACTACGACAAGGTCCTAGATGCACTAGAAGACAAAAAGAATGCAGATGTAATATATACAGACTTTGCAAAAGCCTTCGACAAGTGTGACCATGGTGTAATAGCGCACAAAATGTGTGCTAAAGGAATAACAGGAAAAGTTGGTAGATGGATCTATAATTTCCTCACAAACAGAACACAAAGAGTAGTAGTCAACAGAGTAAAGTCCGAGGCGGCTTCGGTGAAAAGCTCTGTTCCACAAGGCACAGTACTCACTCTCATCTTGTTTCTCATCCTCATATCTAACATAGACAATGATGTCAGCCACAGCACTGTGTCTTCCTTTGCACATGACACCCGAATCTGCATGACAGTGTCTTCCATTGCAGACACTGCAAGGCTCCAGATGGACATCAACCAAATCTTTCAATGGGCTGCAGAAAGCAATATGAAGTTCAACGATGAGAAATTTCAATTACTCCGATATGGTAAACACAAGGAAATTAAAACTTCATCAGAGTACAAAACAAATTCCGGCCACAAAATAAGAGGGAAAAACCAACATCAAAGACCTGGGAGTGATCATGTTGGAGGATCTCACCTTCAAGCACCATAACATTGTATCAATTGCAGCTGCTACAAAAATGACAGGATGGATAATGAGAACCTTCAAAACTAGGGATGCCAAGCGCATGATGACACTCTTCAGGTCGCTTGTTCTATCTAGGCTGGAATATTGCTGCACACTAACAGCACCTTTCAAGGCAGGTGAAATTGCTGACCTAGAAAATGTACAGAGAACCTTCACGGCGTGCATAACAGAGATAAAACACCTCAATTACTGGGAGCGCTTGATGTTCCTGAACCTGTATTCCCTGGAACGCAGGCGGGAGAGATACATAATTATATACGCCTGGAAAATCCTAGAGGGACTAGTACCAAACTTACACATGAAAATCACTCACAACAAAAGCAAAAGACTTGGCAGACGATGCAACATCCCCCCAATGAAAAGCAGGGGTGTCACTAGCACGTTAAGAGACAATACAATAAGTGTCAGGGGCCTGAGACTGTTCAACTGCCTCCCAGCAAACATAAGAACATAAGAAAGGAGGAACACTGCAGCAGGCCTGTTGGCCCATACTAGGCAGGTCCTTTGCAATTCATCCCACTAACAAAACATTTGTCCAACCCAATTTTCAATGCTACCCAAGAAATAAGCTCTGATGTGCAAGTCCCACTCAAATCCAACCCCTCCCACTCACTTTTATTATTTTATTATTATTATCACACTGGCCGATTCCCACCAGGGCAGGGTGGCCCGAAAAAGAAAAACTTTCACCATCATTCACTCCATCACTGTCTTGCCAGAAGGGTGCTTTACACTACAGTTTTTAAACTGCAACATTAACACCCGTCCTTCAGAGTGCAGGCACTGTACTTCCCATCTCCAGGACTCAAGTCCGGCCTGCCGGTTTCCCTGAACCCTTCAAAAATTGTTACTTTGCCCCACACTCCAACAGCACGTCAAGTATTAAAAACCATTTGTCTCCATTCACTCCTATCAAACACGCTCACGCATGCCTGCTGGAAGTCCAAGCCCCTCGCACACAAAACCTCCTTTACCCCCTCTCCCCAAACCTTTCCTGGGCCGACCCCTACCCCCCTTCCTTCCACTACAGACTGATACACTCTTGAAGTCACTCTGTTTCGCTCCATTCTCTCTACATGTCCGAACCACCTCAACAACCCTTCCTCAGCCCTCTGGACAACAGTTTTGGTAATCCCGCACCTCCTCCTAAATTCCCAAAATACGTTTCTCTGCATTATATTCACACCACACATTGCCCTCAGACATGACATCTCCACTGCCTCCAGCCTTCTCCTCCCTGCAACATTCATCACCCATGCCTCACACCATAAAAGAGCGTTGGTAAAAACTATACTCTCATACATTCCCCTCTTTGCCTCCAAGGACAAAGTTTTTTTGTTTTCCACAGACTCCTAAGTGCACCACTCACTCTTTTCCCTCATCAATTTTTATGATTCACCTCATCTTTCATAGACCCATCCGCTGACACGTCCACTCCCAAATTATCTGAATTACATTCACCTCCCCCCATACTCTCTCCTCCAATCTGATATTCAATCTTTCATCACCTAATCTTTTTAAACCTCATAACCTTACTCTTTTCCTGTATTCACCTTTAATTTTCTTCTTTTGCACACCTACCAAATTCATCCACCAATCTCTGCAACTTCTCTTCAGAATCTCCCAAGAGCACAGTGTCATCAGCAAAGAGCAGCTGTTTACAACCCCCCACTTTGTGTGTGATTCTTTATCTTTTAAATCCACGCCTCTTGCCAAGACCCTCGCATTTTCTTTCTTACAACCCCATCTAAAAAATAATTAAACAACCACGGTGACATCACACATCTTTGTCTAGCCTCTTTTACTGGGAAAAAAATTTCCCTCTTTCCTACATACTCTAACTTGAGCCTCACTACCCTCGTAAAAACTCTTCACTGCTTTCAGTAACCTACCTCCTACACCTTTCACTTGCAACATCTGCCACATTGCCCCCCTATCCACCCTGTCATACACCTTTTCCAAATCCATAAATACCACAAAGACCTCTTTAGCCTTATCTAGATACTGTTCACTTATATGTTTCACTGTAAAACACCTGGCCACACCCCCCCTCCCTTTCCAAAAGCCTCCTTGTTCATCTGCTATCCTATTCTCCGTCTTACTCTTAATTCTTTCAATAATAACTCTACCATACACTTTACCAGGTATACTCAGTAGACTTACCCCCTTAAAATTTTTTGCACTTCTTTTATCCCCTTTGCCTTTATACAAAGGAACTATGCATGCTCTCTCCCAAATCCCTAGGTACCTTACCCTCTTCATACATTTATTAAATAATTGCCCCAAAACCACTCCAAAACTATATCCCACCTGCTTTTAACATTTCTATCTTTATCCCATCAACCCGGTGCCTTACCCCTTTCATTTTACCAATGCCTCACGAACTTCCCCCACACTCACACGTACTTATCCAACCTAAATTTGAAACTACCCAAAGTCCTAGCCTCAATAACCCAACTAGGGAGACTGTTCCACTCATCAACTACCCTATTTCCAAACCAATACTTTCCTATGTCCTTTCTAAATCTAAACTTTTCTAATTTAAATCCATTACTGCGGGTTTTTCTTGGAGAGATAAACTCAAGACCTTATTAAAATCCCCTTTATTTAAAACCTATCTTCCACTTAACACTTCGATCATGTCTCCCCTTATTCTTCGTCTAACAAGTGAATGTAACTTAAGAGTCTTCAATCTTTCTTCATAAGGAAGATTTCTAATGCTATGTATTAATTTAGTCATCCTATGCTGAATGTTTTCTAACGAATTTAAGTCCATTCTGTAATATGGAGACCAGAATTGAGCTGCATAATCTAGGTGAGGCCTACAAAAGATGTATAAAGCTGCAGTATGACCTCTGGACTGTTGTTGCTTACACTTCTTGATATAAATCCCAGTAATCTATTTGCCTTATTACGTACGCTTAGGCATTGCTGTCTTGGTTTGAGGTTGCTGCTCACATAACCCCAAGTCCTTTCGCAATCTGTATGGCTAAGTTTTACATCATTTAAAATTATAAGTGCTAGGGTTATGGACACTCCCGAGCTTCAGAACCTTGCATTTTTCTACATTGAACTGCATCTGCCACTTTTCTGACCAGAATAGAGTTTGTTTAAATCCTCCTGAAGTTCCCTAACATCTAAGTTTGAATCAATTAAACCTATCTTTGTGTCATCGGCAAATTTGCTCATATCACTATTATTCTCTCATCAAATCATTTATATTATTATAAAAAACAACGGGGCCCCAAAAGATCCCCGTGGAACGCCACTTGTCAGATCCCCACTGGATTTAACCC
>NC_069443.1:40223216-40252235 GCF_026875155.1 Cherax quadricarinatus | reverse complement strand
CTATGTTGAGCTTCCCCCATACTCAGATAAGGTGGTTGATCCCAAATTTTGGGGCCCCACTCCAGCCATTTCTCAGTTTTTACTCTGAGAGAGATTCTGCGGGCATGCTGCACAATGGCTCTGAGTATTCCTGTTCTCTGCCGTAGGGTTACGCCTGTATAGCTTCCTAAAAGAGTTGATGCGGTGGTTCTGCTCCCGCACCTCGTCGTTGTAGAACCACCAGTCTCTTTTGTGAGTGCGTCCTGCGGACTTCTTTGGAATTGCGCACTCTGCTGCCTGGATGAGAACAGTGATTAGCTCCTGTTCAGCCGTATCACAGTCTTCAGATAGAGAGTATGTGGACCACCAGTCATAAAGATAATCATGACTGGTGGTCCACATACTCTCTTGGTAATCCCCCTTATGTATGCTGGGAGGCAGTTGAACAGTCTCGGGCCCCTGACACTTATTGTATGGTCTCTTAACGTGCTAGTGACACCCCTGTTTCTTCAGTCCAATACTGAGAAGAACAGTGGAACATGAGGAGTTTGAGGTAATCAGTCCCTCAGCCTGGAGTCGATGTATTCAGTCCATCAATGTTCATCAAGTGGCTTATATACCTTAGTCATTAAGGCACGACAAACCATATCACGGGCGGGGATAAAACCCGCGGTCAGGGAGACGTAAAACTCCAGACCGTCGCGTTAGCCACTGGGCCAGCTAGCCAAAATAAAATTCATCCAACTAGATATATTTACACACTATAGGAAGATTAGCATAGGCCACCACTGTGACCACAAATGCAAGTTTTTACAGACGAATTTCCCGCTGGCGGGAAATTTTCTAAGAACTGCACTACTGAGTATGAAATCGTGTTTACCAAATAAATTTGCCAATGATGTAGCTGGAATATTAACACACACAAGATAATGTATAACTTTATTCGTAAATGGTGGTTGTACCATATCGTCATTTTTTCATTTACATATTACAATGGATAAAGGCACAAATCTCTGGGAAATTGTATGCAGAGGGTTTTCTGGGTCTTCCCGAAGTTTGTGTCAATGCTTCCTCTTGCTTCAGGTTATCCCAAGTGACGGCCTTTAAAGGTGAGGCTTAAATGTTCGTAGGTCACCACCGAGGTAGTGACGCTCTCAATGTGTGCATTTTAACGTTACCATGAGTGGGTAACTTCTAGGCTTTGCGGGGAGACCTGGACTGGGAGGTTTTTTGACTGCCAGATCCTAGAAGAATAGGCTTATACTGCAGGTCTTGTATGGATGACTCCCTGCTTTTTCAAGAATATAGATGGAGTGTTGTTTGAGTGCGAGATATAAGATGCTTCAGGGGATATTCGTAAAGATCTTGAAAAATTAGGCTCTGGACCGCGAGAGCCTAGAAGAATAGGCTGATGGAGAAGATGTTGAATGGACGATTGGCTGAGTTGTGACATTCTCATAGGAGTATTTCTTGAGTGTGGGAGCTTGAAGGTATTGTTAGCCGAAGATTTATTGAAGTTCTCAGACAGAGATTCGTCACTGAGAGAGACCAGCCGCCTTTCCGTCTCCAGCTCCTGTTTCACTCGTCGAAGAACATTACGGACACACACGTACTGCTGGAGGCGTAGCTTGCGTCTGTTGTTCTTCATAACAGTCAGCTTATTGATGGAGATATTGAGAACCTGGGTCCGCTCCTCAGTCATTCTCCTTCCCTTGGTGCGGTACAAGGCTACCATGATAACTACGAGTGTTGAACGTTGAACTGGAGGAAGGTCAGCAGTGATGTGACCCAAGTGAGACGAGTATCGTCTTTTATACAGAACTGACCTGACAGGCGACGTCACTGATTAGCTCAAGTCAGGTGTCAGCGTCATCTCGCATTACATCAGTTTTATTTCTCTTTTCCTTTTACTTTGCATCTTTTCCTAACACTGAACAAGATAAGATCATTTTAGTGGAGGAACACTGCAGTAGGCCTACTGGCCCAAACTAGGCAGATCCTTCTCCAAACCAACCGCTCCAACCCACCCACTTGTTCAACCTTCTCCCAAAGCTTCCCAAGAATTAGTTTCAGCACCTCAGATACATGAAGGAACACTGCAGCAGGCCTAATGGGCCATACTAGGCAAATCCTTCTCAAACCCAAAGCCACTAACAAACATTTGCCCAACCCATTTCAATGCTACAGGAGGCCTGGTCACAGACCGGGCCGCGGGGGCGTTGACCCCCGGAACTCTCTCCAGGTAAACTCCAGGTATGATAACCGTACTTAACTCGTGTGCAAATCGTAAGAACATAAGAATGGAGGAACACTGCAGAAGGCCTACTGGCCCAGGCAAGGCAGGTCCTTATCAAAACGACCTCTACTTAGAGCTACCCAAGAAATGACTCCCTTGCCCAATGACACAAATCAAACCCAGCCAATCTCTTCTTAAAGCTGCCCAAGGTCCTAGCATCTATCACTCAACTGGGAAGACTGTTCCACACATCTACAACTGTTAGAAAACCAGTACTTACCTATAAGAACATAACATAAGAATGTAGGAACACTGCAGAAGGCCTACTGGCCCATACGAGGCAGGTCCTTATCAAAACGACATCTACCTAAAGCTACCTAAAGCTATGTCCTTTCTAAATCTATATTTATCCAACTTAAATCCATTATTTCTGGATCTTACCTGGTTCGACACCCTCAGGACTTTATTAATATCTCCTTTGTTTATGCCCGTCATCCACTTATACACTTCAATGATATCTTCCCTCATTCTACGTCTCTCCAGAGAGTGGAGATTTAAGGCTTTAAGTCTATCTTCATACCGGAGATTGTAAAGTAAAAGGACACAAGTGCAACTAATGTGACATTTATTGTGGCAACGTTTCGCTCTCCAGGAGCTTTATCAAGCCATTACCGTAATGGCTTGATAAAGCTCCTGGAGAGCGAAACGTTGCCACAATAAATGTCACATTAGTTGCACTTGTGTCCTTTTACTTTACATATTGTCGGTAATTCTACCAACTTTATTACATACCGGAGATTCCTTACAAAGTAAATCATTTTAGTCATTCTTCTCTGTATGTTCTCTAATGAGTCTATATCCATCCTGTAGTAAGGGAACCAAAACTGAGCAGCATAATCTAAATGAGGCCTCACAGCTCTTCCATGTGGATAGATGTAATGGGAAGGGGGGAAGAGTTGCATTATATGTTCGAGAAAATATTAACTGTTGCATAAAAACAGGTATAAAAATAGATGGAACAGTAACAGAATCTGTTTGGGTAGAGTTTGTAGAGGGTCAAGAAAAACTAATTCTAGGTGTAATATACCGACCTCCAGGCTTGGATCACGATAGAGGGAGACTTCTTTGGGACGAAATTGTTAGGGCTTCTAGACACAATAACAATATGTGGAAAAAGACACTTATGTTTAATAAATGTCCTGAACTGTACATAAGTGTCTTTTTCCACATCTTGTCGGTATCACCATACCATTTCCTCACAATAACAATAGCCAAATTTACTGGAATTCTTTGACCGGTAATCTAGAATCCAGCGACTATGGAAACAGTTCAGGACTGTTTCCTGAAGCAGTGTGAAACACAGCCTACCAGGGGTAATAATTTGCTAGACTTAGTCTTGTCAAATCAGGAAACACTCGTAAATAATCTGGAGATCACTGAAGAGCTTGGCGCAAGTGATCACAAATCCATCACTTTTAGCAGTAACTGGGAATACAAGAATAATGATTACGATAAAAATCCCAGATTTTCGTTCTGCCGATTACAATGGACTTAAGGAACACCTGTCAAATCTCGATTGGGGTTTAGATCTAGCTAATGATTTTATTGGCGATGATTATACTGATGATTATGAAGGGATCTGCATTTATGATTGTTTTCTTAATGATGTACACCGTGCTCAGAGTATATACATTCCCCAGAGAGAAATTAGGTCTAATAATAATGATCTCAAATGGATTAACAGGAGGCTTAAGCATCTATCTATTAGGGGAGAAAAGGGGAATTTATAGGCGCATCAGAAGAGGAGAGGTTAACCTTACTGACCAATATAATATGTCCAGCTTAAAAGAGAAGTAAAAAAGGGGATTAGAAAGGCTAAACGTGACTATGAAATTAGAGTTGCTAATGAATCCAAGACTAATCCAAAGGGGTTCTTTAAAGTGTGTAGGACAAAGGTGAAGGAAAAAGTAGGACCTCTGAAAATTGGGAATGGACAGCTGACGGATAATGAACTGGAAATGTGTTCCTTATTTAATGACTATTTTTTGTCAGTTTTTACACAGGAAGATGTAAATGAGATTCCAGTAATTAACAATTATTTAGTTCATGATGAATTTAAGTTAACTAATATTACTGTCACGAGGGACATGGTTATTAAACAGATAGACAAACTGAAGCAAAATAAGTCCCCGGGACCCGATGAGTTGTTTTCCAGGGTACTTAAGGAATGCAAGATGGAGCTTAGTCAGCCATTAACGAATGTGTGTAATGCATCCATCCTTACCGGTGTTGTGCTAGAGTTGTGGAAGATGGCTAATGTGGTTCCTATATTCAAATCAGGGGATAAGTCCACTCCTTCAAATTACCGTCCAATAAGCCTGATATCTATAGTGGGCAAGTTATGAGAATCAATTATAGCCGACATTATTAGAAGTCACCTTGAAGAGAATAACTTGATAAATGAATCTCAGCATGGATTCACGAGAGGTCGTTCCTGCCTGACAAATTTACTGACCTTCTTCAATAGAACATTTGAGGCAGTTGGCAGTGATAAAGAATATGATATTGTTTATTTGGATTTTAGTAAAGCCTTCGATAGAGTACCTCGCAAGAGACTCCTAAGAAAAGTGGCAGCTCATGGTATAGGAGGTAAAGTTCTAGCATGGATAGGGACATGGCTTACCAATAGAAAGCAGAGTGTTACCATTGATGGAGTGAAATCTGAATGGGGATTAGTCACTAGTGGCGTTCCACAAAGATCAGTTTTAGGCCCTCTCTTGTTCATAATTTACATTAATGACCTTGATGAAGGGATTACGAGTGACATGAGTAAATTTGCTGATGATACAAAGATAGGCCGTATAATTCATTCTGAGGAGGATAGCAATGAACTCCAGGAGGATTTAGACAAATTAATGTCTTGGTCTACAAAATGGCAGATGAAGTTCAGTGTGGATAAGTGTAAGGTACTTGCCCTTGGTAATGAAAATAACTCTCGAAGCTATAATCTAGGTGAAGTAGAGCTTGATCATACAGAATGTGAAAAAGACTTGGGAGTCATGGTAAGCAGAAATCTAAAGCCAAGACAGCAGTGCCTTAGTGTGCACAACAAGGCCAACAGATTACTTGGATTTATCTCAAGAAATATAAGTAACAGAAGTCCAAAAAATATTTTACAGCTCTATACATCACTAGTGAGGCCTCGTTTAGATTATGCTGCTCAGTTTTGGTCCCCTTATTACAGGCTGGATATAGACTCATTAGAGAATGTGAGGGAAAAGTTCAATAGGAGTAGCGATATAGTAACTTTAGTTTCATTGCCGGCTACTTGTTAAGGTAGGGTAAGTCCAGCTCCCGCTATCCCCCCCCCCCTTTTCCCCCTCCCCGAAAGTGATAGTTTGATTGCCGGCTGCTTGTTAAGGTAGGGTCAGTCTAGCTCCCGCTATCCCTTCCTCTCCTTCCCCCCACCCCCCCGAAAGGTGACGTGTGGGGCTCCGGTCCAAACAGTAATCACTAGACTCATAGCTCCCAGCACTACTGTAAGTACATGCCTGCCTTGTATTCTAGTGGATTTATTGGTTGAAAGCTTCACTTTTGACCAATAATAAACTTAGTCCTTTCAGTCTTGCTCTAAGTTGACTGTTGTAATAATCACCACGTCTTTTAGGTATTGTACTTATCATGGAGAGTGATTTCTTAAGCAGTGGGTAACCTGTCTATCTTTCCAGCTTGGATGACAGAGAGGGTCACCTGCCAATCAATGAGTAGAATTGAAGGAGACGGACTAACGTTCTGAGATGTCCCAAATTTTGATCTATTTACCTGTTTGTGTGTGCAAGTAGCAGGATGTAACCCCTCATCATTGCAGTGGAGAAAACCTGCTTTCCTGTCATCTGGAAGGATTATTGAAAGCTAGAAAATCTGTGAAGAACGAGCCAGTGGGTTGTCATCAACACCTGCGACCTCTCCCCCCCCCCCCCATCGTCAGCAATGGCTACGATTTCAACAACACGCAGTGTCACCAACACCAGACACCCACGTTTTATATACATTTATATTAGTGTTGAATTCAGTTATTTATATTTTTCATTTTTCATTTTCTTTAATGTAGGATTAATACTTCATATTTAAGTGTTTTATATTTTATATTTTCTAAATAATAAAGTGTTTATGTTTGTCAGTTTTTATTCTTTTTCTATACATTAATTTTCCTGAGGAGGAGCCAGCCTTGGTAATACTGTCTGAAGTTGTTACAGGGCTGAGTAAGCCTTCACAGAGAAAATACAGAGAAGAATGACTAAAATGATTTACTGTGTAAGGAACCTCCCGTATGAAAATACTTAAAGCCTTAAATCTCCACTCTCTGGAGAGGCGTAAATGAGGGGGAAATATAATTGAAGGTTAAGTGGATGACGGGCATAAAAAAGGGGAGATATTAATAAAGTACTGAGGGTTAAACCAGGAAAAAACCCAAAAATAAGGGTTTTAATTTGGAAAAATTTTAGTTTAGAAAGGACATAAAAGGGTACGGGTTTTCCTAAAAAGGTTGTAGAGGGTTAAAAAAACCTTGGAAAAAAAAACCGACAATTTTGGTTTTAGAAAAAACACATAAGCAAACACTAGACATATTTTTTAAGAAAAACTTTTGGGGTCCTGTAGGGTTAGAAGGATCAAGGTCTCAGGACCAAAACGTTTTCAAAATTTTTTCCCGTGTTTGTTTTTACGTGTTTTATCTAAAACCAAGTTGTAGATTGTGGAACAGTTTTTTCCCATTTGGGGTGATAGGGGCTAGGCCCTTTGGGGTGTTTTAAATTTTTGATTTTATTTCCTTAGTTTTTTTAAAAGGCTTTTGATAGGGGTTCCGCACCCTAGGACCGTTAAAGAAAGTGGAAAAGCTCAGGGCTTTGGGGGGAAAAGTGCTCTCGGGGATCGAGTCATGGTTTCACAGACAGGAAAAAAGTGTGTGCCAAAAGGGGGGTTTAAAAATCCGAGGGGGGAATCATAACAAGTGGCTTTTCCAAACGGGGGATCAGTCTTGGGCCCGTTGTTGTTTATAATAAATATCAATGCCCTTGATAAGGGAAATTTAAACTGGGGAAATATGAGAAAATTTTCCCCGATGAAAAACAAAAAGGGTAGGAAAAATTTTGTTTCAAACGTAATTTTAAAGGGAAAAATTCAGGAGGATTTAGACAAACTTTTACTTTTGGTCAAAAGGGGGCCGATGCGTTAAAATGTAGATAAAATGCAAGGTTCTGAAGCTGGGAAAAAAAAGTGTCCAAAACCCCTACCCATTTAATAATTTTAAAAAAATATAGAACTTGGGCCATACAGATTGCGAAAAGGCCCTTGGGGGGTTATGGTAAGCAAAACCCTTTAAAACCCAAAGACACCCAATCCCTAACGAAACATAATAAGGCAAATAGATTACTGGGTTTTATTTTCAAGAAGGGGTAAGCAACAGAAGTCCGGGAGGTCATACGGCAGCTTTAAAACATCATTAGTAAGGGCCTCCCTAGATTAGCAGTTTCAATTCGGGTCTCCATATTACAGAATGGAAAAAAAATTCCTTTTTAGAAAACATTCAGCGTGGGATGACAAAATTTTAATAAATAGCATTAGAAATTTTCCCCTTTATAAAAAAGATTGAAGACTCTTAAGTTACTTTTCACTTGTTAAAAACAAAAGAATGGGGGGAACCCTTTATCAAAAGTGTTAAGTGGAAGATAGGTTTTAAAAAAGGGGGAAAATAAAAGGTCTTGGGGAATATCTCTCCAAAAGAAAAACCCGCATTAAGGGAAATTTAAATTAGATAAGTTTAGATTTAAAAAGGGACATGGAAAGAAAGGGTTTTGGGAAATGGGGTAGTTGAATTGGGGAACAGTCAAACCTATTTGGGGTTTTGAGGCTGGGGCTTTGGGTTTACCTGGATTTAACCGGGAGAAGTTTGGGGGGGGTCAACGCCCCCGGGGCCCCCGGGTCTGTGACCGGGGCCTCCGGGTGGATCGGGCCCCCTATCACCAGGCTGTTGCTGCTGGCGCAGGGAAAAACCAACGTACAAAGCCGCACCCCGGCTGATCAGTAACTGACTTTGGGTGCTTTCCAGTGCCAGCTTGAAGACTGCCAGGGGTCTTTTTGTAACCCCCCTTATGTATCTGGGGGGCCAGTTGAACAGTCTCGGGCCCCTGACACTTAGGTATGGTCTCTTAACGTGCTAGGGGAACCCCCCTGCTTTTCTTTGGGGGGGATGGGGGCATTTCTCCCAAAGTCTTCTCTTTCTTTGGAGTGATTTTCGTGTGCAAGTTCGGTACAGTCCCTCTGGGATTTTCCAGGTGTATATAATCATTATCTCTCCCTCCCTGCGTTTAAAAGGGAATCGGGTTTTTAAAAACCTCAAGCGCCCCCCATTTTAAATTGGGGGTTTTTTAAAATCTCCGTTATGCGCGCCGTGAAAGTTCTCTGTACATTTTCTGGGTGGGGGGCAATTTCACCTGCCTTGAAAGGTGCTGTTATGTGCCGCAATATTCCACCCTAGATAAACAATGACCTGAAATGTCATCAGGGGTTTGGGCCCTTTCCCTATTTTTTAAAGGGCCCCTCTTTATCCACCCCCGGGGTTTTTTTTCTAGCAAAATGCGTTTGATAAAATTTTTGGGTCCTTAAAAGGTGAGATCCCCCCGACATAATCACCCCAAAGGCCCTTTGACGTTGGGTTTTCGCTCTTTTTTTGGTGGCCAAAAATTTTTTGTACCCTGATAAAAGTTTTTAATTTTTCCCTCATTTTAAACCCAAACGAGTTTAAAAATTTTCATCGTTGAACTTCATATTGTTTTCTGCACCCCCCTGAAAGTTTTGGTTTTGATGCCCGCCGGGACCCCTTGCAGTGTCTCCCATGGAAGACACGTCTTTGCGATTCGGGTGCATCTGCAAAGGAAGACACGGGGGCTGTGGCTAAACACCTTGTCTATGTCGGATATGAGGATAAAGGAACAAGAGGGGAGCTAGTACTTTCCGTGGACAGAGCTTTTCACCGAGCTGCCTGGGATTTTACTCTGTTGACGACTACTCCCCCTGTGTTCGGGTGGGGAAAGGAAATTATAGATCCACGACCGACTTTTCTGTTATTCCTTTAGCACCCCATTTTGTGCGCTATTACGCCATGGCACACTTGTCAAAGGCTTTTGCAAAGTGGGTTAAAATATTACATCTGCTTCCCTTTTTTGTCTTCTATGCATTTGGGGCCCTTTTGTCTAGTATCCAATAGTTGGGGACAGACGGGAAGCGACCTGAAAAAAAACCCATGTTGCCCTGGTTGAAAAAACTGATGGGTTTCTAGATGGGGGGGGTGATCTTCCCTTCTTAGGACCCTTTCAAAGATTTTTATGATAGGGGTTTTTAGGCTATTGGTCTGTAGTTTTTTTTTCGTTGTTTTAAAACTCCCCCCTTTTTTGGGGGAGTGGGGCTATATCTGTTGTTTTTTTAAACGGGGGGAAGGGACCCCCCCGTGTCCATGCCCCTCTCCATAGGAGGGAAAAGGCTCGTGATAGGGGCTTTTTTTGGCAGTTCTTAAATGAACACAGATTTTCCATGAGCCCTGGCCCTGGGGCGGGAGTGCATGGGCATGTCATTTATCGCCTTTTTCGAAGTAAATTTGGCGTCAGGATAACATGGGAAAGGGTTTGGGTTTTAACCCAAATTTTGTGGCTCTCTCATAAAAAATTCATTTTAAAATTTTCGACTCCCCAGTCGGGTTTTAGGGGCCCTTGCAAAAAAACCCTGGTCATTTTGGCCCCCTTTGAGTAGCTACTCTTTCCTTCTGTCATCTGGGGTGGGGCCCCAAATCTTTTTTTAAAGTGGGGGCCCCCAAACGGGGAACGTTTTTCCCTCAAAATTTTAAATTTGGCAAAGGAGAAAAATATTTTTGGTTTTTCTTTCGTTTCATTTAGGGGTTTTTTAGTTCTCCCGCGATTCCTGACTCCAAAAGGATTCTTTTAGCTTAAGTTCAAATTCTTGCTTTTTCTCTGACCAGGGGTCTCCCTACGAAATTTTCAGAAAAAATTTGACCTCTTTTAGCCGCTCGTTATTTTTTTTCCGTCGCCTGTAAAGGGAGCCCCCTGTCTTTTTCTATTTTAAAATCAACTCCTCCCTTTTTTTTAAAGATAAATTTAACCCTTTTCATACATCGAGGCCCCCGATTTAAAATCTGTACAAGGCATAATTTGGGGGTCTGTGTTGCTTAGAATACCCTTCCCCCAGCTTATATGGGTTTTTGGGATTTGGGTTTTTATTTGGCCCCACTTTTTTTTTGTTATTGAATTTGGGAATTTTTGGTAAAATGCCCCCTCGTGACTAGTCTCATTTTGTGGGTCTGGGGCTCCACGCATACATGTCTGAACCTCAATTTGTTGTGACTGAGTAAAATTCCCTTTTGAGTGTCCAAAAATTTGGGGTTAAATCCGAGGGGGGATCAGTAACAAGGGGGCTTTCCACAGGGATCATTCTTGGGCCCGTTTTTGTTTTTTAATAAAATATCAATGATCTTGATAAAGGAAATTTAACTAGTGATATAGCAAATTCGCCGATAAACACGAAGATAGGTGGAAAAATTGATTCAAACGAAAGATGTTATGAATTTCCCCAGGAGGATTTAGACAAACCTACTTTGGGTCAAAAAAAGTGGCAGATGCGGGTTCAATGTAGAAAAAATGAAAGGGTTCGAAGCTGGGAGTGCCCCTAACCCTAGACTTAAAAGTTAAATAAGTAAATTTAAACCCCATACAGTTTGGGCAAAAAAGGAAATTTGGGGGGTTAGGGTAAGCAAAACCCCTTAAAAACCAAGCCCAGCAATCCCCTAAGCGTACGTAATCGGGAAAAAATAGATTAGGGGATTTAAGAAAAAAACAAAAGAACATAAGAAAGGAGAAAAACGGGCAGCGGGCCTTTTGGGCCCATAAAGTCGGGCCCTTTTAAAACAATTCACCCCACTAACAAACTTTGACCTCCCCAATTTTTTCCAATGCAAAACCCAAAAAAAAAAAGCTCTGATTGGCAAGTCCCACTAAAATTTCCAACCCATCCCACTCATGTATTTACCCCAACCTAAATTTGAAACAAACCCAAAATCCAAGCCTCAAAAACCCAAACCTGGGCCAGAACTTTTCCCAAACTCATCAAACTACCCTTTTTTCCCAAACCAATATTTTCCCCTTTTTTTCCTTTCTAAATCTAAACTTTCTAAATTTAAATCCATTACTGGGGGTTCTCTTTTGGAGAGATACCCCTAAAGACCTTTTTTAATATCCCCTTTATTAATCCCCTTCTTCCACTTATACACTTCGATCAGGTCCCCCCCTCATTCTTCTTTAACAAGTGAATGTAATTTAAAAGATTTCTTCAATCTTTCTTCCCATAAGGAAGTTTTTCTAATGCATGTTTTAATTTGGGTCATCCTACGCTAAAGTTTTCTAACGAATTTATGTCCATTCTGTAAAATGGGACCAGAATTGACTGCTTAACGGTGGGGGCCTTACTAATGATTTTAAAAAACTGCAGTTTTGCCCTCTGGACTTTTTTGTTCTTACATTTCTTGAAAAATTTCCCAGTTTCTATTTGCCTTATTACGTACGCTTGGGGCTTTGGCCTGTTTTGGGTTTTAAAGGGTTGCTGCTTACCATAACCCCCCAAGTCCTTTTTCCCCAATCTGAAAAAGGGCTAAGTTCTACATTTTTTAAACTTATAAGTTTTAGGGTTATGGACACTTCCGAGCTTCAAAAACCTTGCATTTATCTACATTGAACTGCATCCCCCATTTTTCTGCCCAAAGATAATTTTGCCCTAAATCCTCCTGAAGTTCCCAAACATCTACGTTTGAAATAAATTTAAACCCTTTACCTATCTTCGTTCTTTCGGCAAATTTGCTCTTTAATCACAATTTCCCCTTCATAAAAGATCATTAAATAAAATTTATAAACAAAAAAGGGGCCCCAAAGACTGATCCCTGTGGAACGCCACTTGTTACTGACCCCCCACTCGGATTTAACCCCTTTTTATGGACACTCTTTTCCTTCCCTGCCCTGTGACCCATGATTCATCCACGAGAGCCTCTTCCCCCCCCAATGCCATGAGCTGCTACTTTCTTCAACAGTCTTTGGTGCGGAACTCAAATCAAATGCCTTACAAAATCTAAGTAAATAATATAAAATTTTTTATCGGGGTCAACAGCCTAAAAATTTTTACTGAAAAAAGTTAAAAAATTTAAGTTAGCCCAAACCGCCTCTTGTGAATCCATGTTTGAGAAACATTAATCAAGCTATGCTTATCGAATGGTTTCTTAAAATTTTTGAGCTATAAATTGACTAGAAATTTTGGGCCTAAAATTGAGGTCAGGCTTTTTGGGGCGGTAATTTGCCCGGTAACGACTTGTCCCCTGTTTTAAAAATAGGAATTCATTAGCCATCTTCCCAATCAGACACAAACCCCCTGTTTGAAAAGATAAATTAAAATATTATTTAATGGTTCACGATTTCCATTTTGCTTTCCTTTAAAAAACCCTTTAAAAAAACCTCATAAAGGCCCCGGTGACTTTTTTTGCTTAAAGTCGGTTTTCTGCTTCACAACCATTTCACTAGGGGATTTAGATGTTACATAATTTATTTTCCCTTCGGGCCACTAAAAAATTAATTACCGGAACACAACTAGTGTCTCCTGTGTAAAAACCGAAGAAAATAATTTTTTAAAAAATCGAGCCCCTTTTCATTCTCTTTGTCATAAGTTTGCCCAAAAGTTTTTTTTAAGGGGGCCTACCCTTATCTCTGACTTTTTTTCTATATCCCTGGAAAAAATTTTTTGGGGGTTAGTTTTGGGAATCCCAAGCAATTTTAAATTTTTCATAGCCCCTTTTGCTTTTCTTACCCCCCTTTTAAATGTCCCTCTTAGTGTCAATATCTGATTCATAAGATAAACCCTCGCCTCTTTTGAAAACGCCTAAAAATTTCCCTTTTCCCTTATGCCCTAGTAGTTTATTTCAGCCTTTTAAATTCATCCTTTTTGGGGTCTTTTCTATTTGATCTAATTTCTTTATAAGGGATAAATTTTTCTTTGACAGCATGTTTTTGGGGTTTTCAGAAAACTGTCATTTGATAGCCCTTCTTCCCCCCCAGTCAACAGATGATAAGTGCCCCTCTAACCCCAACCCGGTTTCCCTAAGCAAAATCTGGGACTGTTGAAAAAATTGGGACAAAAGGGAAACTTTTGAGGTATTTTATTGAGATCCCCAAGGTTGCACTGTGTCCTTTTTATCAAAAATGTCTTCTCGCCCCCATTCACTAAAAAACGGGGACTGTTACTGATTTAAACCCCTACTTTTCAAAACTTTCCCATTAAATTTAAATGTAATTGATTTGGGGTCGCTAGCACCCTTTTTCTTCTGAAACTTCAAAAATTTTTTAACAAGGGATTAAATTTGTTTGCCAGAACTAAATTTCAAGCGGGTTTTACCCCTTTGGGTTCTGTCACAAACTGCTTCAGAAAACAATCCTGAACTACTTCTAAGAAGTCGAAATGATTCAAATTTCCCAGCAAAAAATTTCCCCAAACAATATGACTAAAGTTAAAGTCCCCTTTAAAATTTAACTAAAATTATCGGCCTTGGGGCCCCCTCCCAAATTTTCCTCCCTAGTAGTCTTCCCTGGTCCCTACCCCAAAAATTTGGGGGACGGATATCCCACCTAAAGTTAATTTTTCATCCCCCCTTTAAAAATTCTACCCCAAACAGACTCTGTATGGGGTTACTTCAGATTTAAATACCCTTTTTTAAAGCAACATTTTTAAAGGGCAAATCTCGGACATACAATGCCCCCCCCCCCCCCCTTCCCCCGTTTACTTCTTCTATTTTGGAAAAATTTAAAAACCCAAAATTTTACATTCTGCGGGGCATGTCCCGTTTTTTAAAATTAAACCCCCCTTTCTCAGAAAATGGCAAATACATCTATGTTACCGGGCACTAGCAACTAGTCCAACCCCCGCCCAAATCTTTTTCCCAAAGCACGGCAACTTTTGTGAATATATACTTAAGGACCCTCCTTTTCTCTTTATCTTTCCTGTTTCCCTTCTTTTTATTCCACAAAACCCTTTTTTACTGTCCTTGTAAATTTTGGGGCCACGGGCCTTCCAAATATCCCCCCCTCATTTTCCCTATTCCTAGTTCTCCTAGTACCAATTACTACCCTGAGACTTCACAGTTTTCCCGCAGAAACCCCATCCCAAATTTAACTATTCCTAGTTTAAAGATCCAAACACCCCCCTCCACGGCTTTGGGCCAGTGCTCCCACCCCCCCCCACCTAGACAAGTAAACCCCCACCCTGGCATACATGTCATTTCTGCCATAGAAGACCCCCAAGTTGTCAATGAATTTTACCGGCCATTTTCCTTACAGTATTTGTCCAGCCAGAAAAGGGACCCCCCAAATTTTTTTTTGCTCGGGACAACCATTCTTTTTCCAACCCCTCCCCCTTGGCAAAATGCCACATATGACGGGTTTCCCACCCTTCTTCCTAATTATCTCATTGCTGACCTAAAACCTGCCCAATCAGGTTCCCCCACTCCTACGTCCTGCCCAAAATCGTTTTCCTCCACACTGAGACGGGTAATAGGAAATTTCTCCCATTACCCCCTCATGATGTTCATCCAGAAAAAGGCTAACAAAATCCTTTTATCCCAGCCCCAGGAAAACACAAATCTCTGCCTCCTACTCCCCAACCTTCAAACAGAATGCCCTATCCATGACCTAAAACTGACATCCCCCAAAAACAACAAAAATTTTTACCTTCCTTGGCGTCGTTTCCCATTTTATGCTCCCATAGTCGACTCAAATTTTGCCAGGGAGCATTTCAACCCCCTTGTAAAAATTCGTCATGACGTTCCCGATGGGCTTCGGGTTTGGGGTTTTTTAGGGGTTCTCACTCAAAGTCTTCCAATGCTTTTCCCTTTGGTTTCTTTGTTTGGGGATTCCCCGTAAAAACACTCACATTCGGGCAGGGGGGCACCGAGAAAAGATTTGGAAGGGTTTCCCCCGGCAGTCTTCTGGTTCCCCCATTGGTTTTTTTCCCCCCTCCCAACCGTTTTCCCTTTAAACTTCAGCTTGGTTCCATTTGCCCGACCCCGACCAAACTTTCCCCCCTTTTTTCCCGGGGACTCCCCAACAGGGGGATTACACGAAACCTCTTGTTCTCCTCCGTTTTAAACGGCCCTATCTCCAGTTTTTGCAACTTTTGAGTTCTTCTCTCAGCTGCTGGTAAAGCGCTCAAGAGAGGGCATCCCGGTTTAAATTTACAGAGAGCACACCCAAAAAGGTCTTCCCCAGAGCTAAGTACACGTCCCCCCACAGAAGTCCAGAATCATACTTGGCCCGCTTTATACACATTATAAGGCCCACCTAGTTATGGGTTCAAATTTTGGTCTCCATATTACAAATGGACCCTAAATTCTTAGAAAAATTCAGCGAAATGGGCTAAATTAATACTTTGCATTAGAAATCTTCCTTAAGAAAGAAGAAGACTTTCCCAAGTTTCATTTCCCCTTGTTTAGGGCAAGAATGAGGGGAGGGCCTGATCGAAGTGTAAAAGTGGAAGAAGGGATTAAATAAAAGGGGGTTTAAAAAAGGTCTTGGGAAATCTCTCCCAAAAAGAGAACATAAGAAAAAAATAAGAATGTAGGGAAAACCCGCAAGAAGGCCTACTTTGGGCCCCAAAGAGGGATCTTTAAACAAAACGAAAATCTACCTAAAGCCCACCAAAAAACAACTCCCCCCCCCCCCCAACACCAATCAAACCCACCCCTCCCCCAGTAATGGGTTTAAAAATTTGATAATTTTAGATTTAGAAAGGAAATAGGAAAGTATTGGTTTTGGGGAAAAAGGGTAGTAGATAGTGGGAAAAGTCCCACCTAATTGGGTTTTTTGAGGGTAGGACTTTTTTTTGGGGATTTTTAAATTTAGGTTGGATAAATACTGAGTGGGATGGGTTTGGGTTTGATGGGGCTTGCACATCAGAGCCTTTTTTTCTTGGGTAGCATTGAAAATTTTTTTAGGTCAAATGTTTGTTTTGTGGATGAATTGTAAAGGACCTGCCTAGTATGGGCCAACAGGGCCCGCTGCAGTGTTCCCCCTTTTTATGTTTTTTAGATATGGTGACATTTCTTAACAATCACATTGTTAGTGAAGATGAGGTTAGTGTAATAAAGTTAGACTTTTAAGGGAGATGTCGTTTTTTTATAAGGACCTGCCCCGTATGGGGCCCGTAGGCCCCTTTTGGGAGTGTTTTCCTACATTCTTATTTTTTATGTTTTTTTAATTACCGGGCAATGTCAAGTAAAAGGACCAAGTGCAACTAATGTGACTTTTTTTGTGGCAACGTTTTTGCTCTCCAGGACCTTTTAAACAAAGGGTTTATAAAGCTCCTGGAGAGCGAAACGTTGCCCACAATAAATTTTCCCCCTTAGTTCACTTGTTTTCCTTTTTCTTTTTCAGGGGCTAGTGTATTCTCCATCTAGTAGGGCCCATTTTTTTGCGGGTTTTAAAATTTAATTTTTGTGCCCGAGATTTAAAAGCCCCGTGTGACTGTGATTTTTTATCAGAGCTGCCTCCCCGGGGTTTTTACTGCAAAAAATATTTAAATTTTCTATATTCCTCCTTTAGGTGCCTTAATTAAAAACCCCCCCGAGCAAGGAATTTTTGGGTGCAGGAAGGGTGGAAAATTTTTCCCAAAAGTGGTCAATTTTTAACAGCTGTTCCTGGAATTGCGGGATGTTTTCATCCGGAGGCTTTTTAGACTACCACAATGAAATAGGGTTTTGGGGGGGGGGGGGGACCTTTCTGCTAAAACTTCCACAAAATCATTTGAGGGATTTGGGAGTTCTGTCAAAAAAAAGTGATCTGCAATGTACAGGCCAACCCCCCTTCCTTTTTCCTGTTCACTCTGTCCCCACCGAAAAGGTTTTTAACCCCGGGTCCATATTTTTTTGTCCAAGTTTATCCTTTTATGTGGGGCTCAGTGAAAAACCGCGAACCTTTGGGCCCTTTTCCCCCCGCAAACAGCCACGGATGAAAAGGGATTTTGTTGGTTTCCCGGGTTTAAAACCCTGTATATTTTTCAAAGAAGAATGTTTTCGGACCCGGGGTTTTTTTTGTTGGGACGGGGGGGGGGTTTTTTTTTTCCCGGATTAGTACTGTATCTGTTTTGGTTTTGGGGTGGGGCCATCGACTGTGGTTCCACTCCAGGAATGACTGGATTTGGTGTAAAGATTTCTGCCCTTTCCTGCCGTTTTTTTTTTCCCTTTCCCGGGACTAAAAAACCTCTCCCTCGGGGAGTTTTTTAAATTTTGGATGGATAAGTACATGATGGGAAAGGGGTTTGGGTTTGAGGGGGGCTTTTCACAACGGAACTTTTTTCTTGGGTGGGATTGAAAGTTTGGGGTTGGGGCCCAAAAAAGTTTGTTTGTGGGATGAATTGAAAAAGGGCCCCCGCCTAGTAAAAAGGCCCAAAAGGCCTGCTTTCAGTGTTCCTCCTTTTTTTATGTTTTTAAGTGTAAAACAACAAAGTCCAGAGGTCATACTGCAGATTTTTACATCATTAGGGAAGGCCTCACCTAGAAATTTTGCAGTTCAATTCTGGTCTCCATATTACAGAATGGACAAAAAAATTCGTTAAAAACAATTTACGTAGGATACTAAATTAATACATAGCATTAAAAATCTTTCCTTTTGAAGAAAGATTTAAAAACCCCTTTTAAATTTCATTCACTTGTTAGACGGGAAAAATGGGGGGGACCGATCGAAGTGTATAAGAACAAAAAGAACATAAAAACATAAAAAAGGAGGAACACTCAAAGGCCTGTTTTTGGCCCCCTACTAGGCCCGGCCTTTTCAATTCATCCCAAAACAAAACATTTTCCCCAAACCCCAATTTTTTTAATGCCCACCCAAGAAAAAACTCCGAGTCAAGTCCCCCTCAAATCCAAACCCCCCCACTCATGTACTTCCAACCTAAATTTTAAACTACCCAAAGTCCAGCCCCAATAAACCCCAAATAGGGAGACTGTTCCCCTCATCAAAACCCTATTTCCAAAAACCCAAAAATTTTTCCCATGTCCTTTTTTAAATCAAACTTAAACTAATTTTAAAAACCATTACTGCGGGTTCTCTTTTTGGGGAGATAACCTCAAGACCTTGTTAATATCCCCCTTTTATTAATCCAAACTTCCCCCTTATACACTTCGATCAGGTCTCCCCCCCATTCTTCGTCTAACAAGTGAATGTAACTTAAGAGTCTTCAAAATCTTTTTTCATAAGGAAAATTTCTAATCTATGTATTAATTTAAATCATCCTACGCCCGAATGTTTTTTTAACGAAAATTTTTTCCATTCTGTAATATGGGGACCAGAATTTAGCTGCATAATCTAGGTGAGGCCTTTCTAATTTAAAGTAAAAAAGCGCCCGTATAACCCCCTGGACTTCTGTTGCTTACACTTCTTTTATATAAATCCCAGTAATCTATTTTTCCTTATTTCGTACGCTTAGGCATTGCTGTCTTGTTTTTAAAGGGTTCTGCTTACCATAACCCCCCAAATCCTTTTCGCAATTCCCGGGATGGCTAATTTACATTAAATTTTAAATTATAAGTGCTAGGGTTAAGAACCCCCTCCCGAGCTTCAGAACCTTGCATTTATCCACAAAAGAAATGCATCTGCCACTTTTTTTGACCAAGGTAGAGTTTTTTCTAAATCCTCCTGAAAAATTTTCCCCAAAAATCTACGTTTGAAAACAATTATCCCCACCTATCTTCGTGTCCCTCGGGGAATTTGCTCCCTATCACTAGCAAATTTCCCTTAAAAAGATCATTGATAAATATTTTTAAACAACAACGGGCCCAAGACGAAAAACCCGTGGAACGCCACTTGTTTTCTGAACCCCCCCTCGGGTTTTTAAAACCCCCTTTAAAGGACACTCTTTTGCTTCCTGTCTTGAGCCAATTTACTCCCATCCCCCGAGAGCAACCCCCCCCCCAATGCCATGAGCGCTACTTTCCTTTAAAATTTTTTTGGTGGGGGAACTCTAAACAAAACCCCTTTCTAAAAACTAATAAAAAAATATCAAATTCTTTAAAAAGGGGGTCAACAACCTCAAAAAACTTTACTGAAGAAAATTAAAAAAATTTTGTTTTGAAAAAAGACCCGGCCTCTTGGAATCCAGCTGAGTAACATTAATCAAGCTATGCTTTTTCGAGATGGCTTCTTTTTAATCCCCAGCTATAATTTTACTCTACAAAATTGCCCAAATTGGGGGGTCAGGGTTTTTTGGGCGGTAATTTTTCGGTAACGACTTGTTTCCCCCGTTTTAAAAAAAAGGAATTACATTACCATCTTTCCCCTATCAGACACTACAAACCCCGTTTGAAGAGATAAATTAAAAATATTAGTTAATGGTTTTACAGACTTCCCCTTTTTCATTCCCCAAGAAAACCCCTTTAAAAAAAACCCCAAACAGGACCCGGGGACTTATTTTGCTTCAGTCGGGCTAACTGCCTTTACAACCATTTCAACTAGGACTGTGATGTTTCATAATTTATCTTCCCTTTTGATCCACATAAAAATTTTAAATTAAACCCGGAAAATTATTAGTGTCTTCCTGTGTAAAAACCGAGAGAAAAATAATTATTTAAAATCGGGGCACATTTCATTCTCTTTGTTTAGTAAGATCCCATAGTTATTTTTGGGGGCCTATCTTACTCTGACTTTTTTCTATATACCTGGAAAAAACCCTTTTTTTGGGTTAGTTTTAAAATCCCTAGCAACCCTTTTTTTTCATATCCCCCCTTTTTGCTTTTTCTTATCCCCTTTTTAAAGTCCCCCCTTAATGTCAATATACTGATTTATAAGATGACCCTTTGCCCTTTTGATACCCTAAAAAAATTTTCCCTTTTTTATCCCTAGTAGATTTTTTAGCCCAAAAAATTTATCCATTTAAGGGGCCCTTTCTATTTTATCTAATTTTCCCCCAAAAAGGATAAACGTTCTTTTTAAGCAGCATGATTTGGTTTCCCGAAAACTGGGAAAATTAAAAAACCCCCTCTTTTGTTACCACCCCGTTTAACAGATGATAAGTGTTCTCTAAGCCCATCGTAATCTTTCTAAGGGGAAAATCTGGAACTGTTACTGAGTTATCCCTTTTGTTAGGTAAGACACATATGCAACAGTTTTGAAAAAACTTTATTCCAAAACGATTCGCCTACACAAATGGGTTCTTCAGTCGAATACCGAAATTGGCAGGGAAACCCGTAAAAATTGAAAAACGAAAGTAATCAGGGCCATCCCCCCCCTTTTAAGTCGTAGAAATTTGAGGTTGTCACCCCTCACCCGGAGGGATTCAGTTCCAAGTCAGGGAAATGAACTGCTCCAGGCTGAGGGACCCGACAAACCCCCAAAATTTTACGACTTTAAGGGGGATGGACTAAATTTCATCTTTTTCACATCTTTTTTTACGTTCCTGCCAAAATTTTTGTATTTACTGAAGAAGGCCCCACTGTGTAGGGAATCGTTTTGGGAAAAAAGTTTTTCTAACTGTTGCAATGTGGGCTTACCCAACAACCGTCGGTATTGTAACCATTTTTAAAGAGTTTTTCCCCCACATCATACTTTCCCTTCAATTCTAAATGTGGGAAAAAGACACTTATGAACAGTTTTAGGACATTTTTAAAGGAAACTTTCGCCACGAGGGCTTTCAGTCCTTTAAAACAGAGAAAACTAAGAAAAAAACACATATATATAGTGGTGGGGGGTCAGGGGAGGTTTAAGCGTGGGGAAGGGTGGGGGTAGAAATAGTAGGATAATGGGAAATAAGGAAAGGGGAGGGTTTTAAAAGGGACCTGTTTTGGGAAAAAAATAACACCAGTTTTTCCCCGGATGGGTTTAAAATTTCCCCTTGCTTAGTAAAAAATTTTAAATACTGTAACTACCGGATTTTTGCTTTTTTAGTGTTTTCTGACAGAAAATTTGTGCAGCTTTAATGCATTTTTTCCTTTCCCTCCCTTTAATTTTGCTTTTTTAATAACTAGTTTTTTCTATGAGACCCCTTTTTATCTGGGGATCGGGAGCGCCCCTCACATCTAGCAGGAGTTTTTTTGGGGAAATATTTTCAAAGGGCCCCGGGGAAATCCCTCAGGCCATAAAAAAAAACTTCGGTGACCCCCCTTAAAACCCAAACAGGGACTCACATGAGTGAAAAAGAAGCTTTCAAAATTTTGACGGACTTTCCTTATTTACCAAAAGGCCCAGTTGATCAAGGGCCCTTGATCTTCTCCCCAGGGGATTAAAGATAAAACAGAGTTACCTGTAAACCCCCCCAAGATTTTTTGAGCCTTTTCGAACTTTGGTTTCCCTTATAACCCGTTTTAGGTTCGAGGACAAAAGTACAAACAACTCTTCGGGCTAGCCATTGGGGTCCCCCCTTTGTGCAGTTCTTGCCCCAAATTTTTAAAAATGGAGGACCTGGAATTTAAGAAAGGGTCCTCCAAAAACATCCCTCTTTAGTTACTTGGATGGGGGTACGTTAAAAATGATTTTTTTGGTCATTTTTACCCAAAAATCTTGACGTACAGGGGGTCCTCAAAAACCACAACAATCTGGAAACCCACTATTAAATTTACTCAGGGAGGAGAAGGAAACCCCTTTCCTTTTTTCGACGTTCCTTTTCCCCACAAAAGGGAAAAACAAACTTTCTTTTAAAGTCTAAACCGGAAAACCTACCAAAAAAATATCTTCAAAATTTCTTTTCTCACCATGACACAAAAACTAAAAGGAAGGGGGGGATTTTTTGGCTTCTTTTTGAGAGCCCACAGGATTTTTCCCGGGCCGCAGTTCCCCCGAAAAGAATGTACATACATCACCAAAATCTTTTAGTTCACACACTTTTTCCCCCACACTTTAAAAAGTGACTGCAGGAAAAAGTGCAACACGTAAACCTCAGCAAGACCCAAAACCTATCAAATGAAAAAAAAACCCCCAAGTTACTTTGTTTTAAAAACCCGGGCAAACAACGTTTTCCCCTAATTTTTCAAAAAAAGTTTGACAGAAAACCCGGGTTTAAAAAATCTACCAGCTCCCTTTAACTACTATTAGGAACCTGTACAAAAAAACCCCCAAACTAAATTTGGGGGAAACAAGTGCAGGAATCTCACTATAAACCCTTTGGGGGGTTTTACAAAGTATATGTAGGGGAAACACCAGAACTCGGACATTAGAAAAGCAAACAAAAAATGCTTGCAGAAATGAAAAGAAACCCCAAAAAAAGCATGTGGTTTAACATGAGACATGTTGGACACCTAAAGAAATTTAATGAAGCCCAAACTAGTTTTTTTTAAAAAAGACGAATTAAGACGGAGAAAACAAATTTAAGCTGCACTAATTTCCCGTCCCTAACACTATAAAGCAAAAATCCGGTAGTTACAGTAAATTCAAAATACTAAGCAAGAGGATATTTTCCCACCTGGGGAAATGGGGGTTTTCTTGATGCCCAAAAGGTCCCTCTCTAAAAACCCCACCTCCTTAGTTTCCATTTACTAAACTTTCTTTCTACTACCACCACCTCTAACCCCCCGCTTTTACCTCACCCCGGAAATCCCACCCCCTATAAAATGGGTGTTTTTTTTTAGTTTTTTTTTTCCCCTTTTTTAGGCGAAGAAGCCACTCGGGGGAAACGTTTTCCCTTTTAAAAAATGTCCCCGAACTGTAAAATAAGTGTCCTTTTTTTCCCCATCTTTCGGTATCACCCTAAACCCTTTCCAATTTTTAAAAGAAAATTTATTTGTGGTCGCTTTGCAACCCCCGTTCCTCGAAACTTCTAAAATTTTTAAAAGGGAAATTTATTGGGTTTTCCAAACTAATTTAAACAGGTTTTTTTCCCCCTTTTAGGTTCTGTCAAAAAACTGCTTCAAAAAACAAAACCCCGAACTACTTCTAAGAAATCGTAAGATTCTAAATTCCCCGTCAAGAAATTCCAATCAATATGACTAAAGTTAAAGTCTCCTAGAATTACTACATTATCGTGCCTTGTGGCCCTAACAATTTCCTCCCATAGTAGTCTCCCTTGGTCCCTATCTAAATTAGGGGGACGGTATATCACACCTAAAATTAATTTTTTATGCCCCTCTGAAAATTCTATCCAAACAGACTCTGTATGTGTTACTTCAGACTTAATACCCGTTTTTATGCAACAGTTCAAGCGATCTCGGACATACAATGCCACCCCACCCCCCTTCCCGTTACTTCTATCTACTTGGAACAATTTAAAACCCTGAATGTGACATTCTGCAGGCATGTCCCGACTTTTTGAATTAAACCACGTCTCAGTAATGGCAAATACATCTATGTTACCTGCACTAGCAACTAGTCTCAACTCGCCCATCTTATTCCTAGCACTGCGACTATTTGTGTAATAAACTTTTAATGACCCTCCTCTCTCTTTACCCTTCCTGCTTTTTTCTATTATTCCACTAAACCTATTACTGTCCTTGTCAATTAGTGCCACTGGCTTTCCAATATCCACCTCATTTTGCCTATTACTAGTTTTCCTCGTACTCATATTACTACCCTGCGACTTCACAGTTTTCCTGCAAAAACCCATACCTCTAACTAATCCTAGTTTAAAGTCCTAACAACCCCCTCAACTGAGTTAGCAAGAAAACCCACACCTGCCCTGGATAAGTGAACCCCATCCCTGGCATACATGTCATTTCGGCCATAGAAGTTGTCCCAGTTGTCAATGAATGGTACTGCATTATCCTTACAGTGTTTATCCAGCCAACAATTAATACCAATTGCTCTGGACAACCATTCATTACCAACACCTCTTCTTGGCAAAATGCCACATATAACAGGGTGCCCCCCCTTCTTCCTAATCATGTCTATAGCTGTCCTGAACTTTCTAACTAAATCCTCACTTCTACGCTTGCCAACATCATTGCCTCCAGCACTGAGGCAAATAATAGGATTGATCCCATTACCGTTCATGATGTTGTCAAGCCGGCTAACAATGTCCTCCATCCCAGCCCCAGGAAAGCATACCCTTTGTCTCCTACTCCTGTCCTTCAAGCAGAATGCCCTATCCATGTATCTAACCTGGCTATCCCCAACAACAACAATATTCTTACCTTCCTTGTTGTCGTTCGTCGTGACGATCCCAGTAGTAGACTCACATTCGTCGGGTAGCACCGAGAATGCGTTGGAGGTTTCCACGGGAGTTTCCACAGCAGTCTCTTTCTTCTTCATCGTTTCTGGCTTTCCATTCGTCTTCTTGATCGTCAACTTCGTCGTCCCCTGCTGTCCAGCCACTGACCACGATCCCTTCTTGACCTGAGGACTCGAAACAGGAGGACTACTACGAATCCTCTTGTTTTCCTCGGTCAATCGCCGTATCTCCATCTTCGCTGCCTTCAATTCTTCCTTAAGTTGCTGGTAAAGTTGCTCGATGGAGGGCATCTTGGTTCAGTCCACGGGAGCAAACAAGACACTTCTTCACAGAGTTAAGTACAGGTCAGCACTCAAAGTACAGGTCACCACTCAAGAGCACACAAACAGGTCTTCACAGAGCTAAGTACACGTCACCACTGAGCTAAGTACACGTCACCACTGAGCTAAGTACACGTCACCACTGAGCTAAGTACACGTCACCACGAGCTAAGTACACGTCACCACGAGTGGTGGTGGAAGATAGGTATTAATAAAGGGGATATTAACAAGGTCTTGATCTCTCTCCAAGAGAGAACCCGCAGTAATGGATTTAAATTAGACAAGTTTAGATTTAGAAAGGACATAGGAAAGTATTGGTTTGGAAATAGGGTAGTTGATGAGTGGAACAGTCTACCTAGTTGGGTTATTGAGGCTAGAACTTTGGGTAGTTTCAAATTTAGGTTGGATAAGTACATGAGTGGGATGGGTTGGATTTGAGTGGGACTTGCACATCAGAGCTTATTTCTTGGGTGGCATTGAAAGTTGGGTTGGTCAAATGTTTTGTTAGTGGGATGAATTGTAAAGGACCTGCCTAGTATGGGCCAACAGGCCTCCTGCAGTGTTCCTCCTTTCTTATGTTCTTATGTTGAGTTTAAGAAGTACCTGCTTAGTATGGGCCGGTAGGCCTGAAATATTCATTTATTTTTGTTTTTGTAATCAGTGATTATTTTATTAGTGACGTAAAAATTTAATGTGTAAAAAAAAATACTTGAATTATTAAAAGGAAATGATAAATTAATATTAATGACCTAATAATGTGTAACAAAATATAAAAAATTAATCAATGTCAAGAGAAATAAAACTGTTGTATACACACATAACCCGCACATAAATGAGAGAAGCTTACGACGTTTCGGTCCAACTCGGACCGAAACGTCGTCGTAAGCTTCTCTCGTTTATGTGCGGGTTATTTGTGTATCGTTCCAGTCACGGTATTGTGCCTTTTTTTTTTTTTTTGTTAAAACTGATGTAATGCGAGATGACGCTGACACCTGACTTGAGCTAATCAGTGACGTCGCCTGTCAGGTCAGTTCTGTATAAAAGACGATACTCGTCTCACTTGGGTCACATCACTGCTGACCTTCACTCCAGTTCAACGTTCAACACTCGTAGTTATCATGGTAGCCTTGTACCGCACCAAGGGAAGGAGAATGACTGAGGAGCGGACCCAGGTTCTCAATATCTCCATCAATAAGCTGACTGTTATGAAGAACAACAGCGCAAGCTACGCCTCCAGCAGTACGTGTGTGTCCGTAATGTTTTTCAACGAGTGAAACAGGAGCTGGGGTTGGAGATGGAAAGGCGACTGCTTTCTCTCTGTGGCGAATCTCTGTCTGAAAACTCCAGTACATCTTCAGCTAACAATACGTCCAGGATCTCGCACTCAAGAAATATTCCGCAACTCAGACAGTCGTCCATTCAAGATCTTCTCCTTAAGCCTATTTCTGGGATCTTCCTGTCCGGAGCCTCGCTGGTCAGAATCTTCATGAATATCCCCTGTTGCATCCTGTATCTCCCATATGAGCAATACTCCATCTAAAATCTCGTAAAGTAAGAAGTCTTCCATGCAAGATCTTCGCAGTGACTCTAGTCTCGGATCTCGCGGTCCTAAATTTCATCGTTCAGGGTCTCCCCGTAAAGCCCTTACACCTAGCCACTTATAGTAGTGCGGAAAATGTAGTGTTAGTATTCACACAACCGCTGGTGGTGACCTTCAGCTTGTCGAGCCTCGTTAACTAGTCTCTCAAGTCCTTTCAGTCAGAGAAAGTGTGACATCAGCGTCAGGAAGGTTCACAAAACCCTCAAATATATAATGACAACATCCACTCTGCTTCTAAGGAGAGTTATCCCTTTGTAAATGTAATTTGAAATTCACGATGTGGCTAGTATTTACAAATAAAGTTATACATTGTCTTATGTCTATTAATATCTCAGTTACATGATTGCTGAATCAGTTTGGTAAACAGAAGTGTAGTTGCCAAGACTTTAATAAACATACTTGTCTTTCATTCGAAACTTCAGTAACCTTTTAAAATGGTATAAAATACCGACAGATTGTTAGGTAAGACACATATGCAACAGTTAGGTATCTTTATTTCGAAACGTTTCGCCTACACAGTAGGCTTCTTCAGTCGAGTACAGAAAAGTTGATAGAAGCAGAAGATACTTGAAGACGATGTAATCAGTCCATCACCCTTAAAGTTTTGAGGTGGTCAGTCCCTCAGTCTGGAGTATCTTCTGCTTCTATCAACTTTTCTGTACTCGACTGAAGAAGCCTACTGTGTAGGCGAAACGTTTCGAAATAAAGATACCTAACTGTTGCATATGTGTCTTACCTAACAATCTGTCGGTATTTTATACCATTTTAATGTTCATTCTGTCAGACACTGCAACACAAGGGTATCTTGGTACAGACCATCAACTTCGACCTCTACTAGTGAGAACGGCTGGGTTTGGGAAGGACCTGCCCTCCCAAAGCAACCTACGTCTCACCTCCTGGCACTATATAAAGGCTCCATCCTGTCACTTCAACTTCATATTGTTTCAGACAACGGAACAATGCTCTTCTCCAGACTGAGGGACTGACTACTTTAAGGGTGATGGACTGATTACATCGTCTTCAAGTATCTTCTGCTTCTATCAACTTTTCTGTACTCGACTGAAGAAGCCTACTGTGTAGGCGAAACGTTTCGAAATAAAGATACATAAGAACATAAGAACATAAGAACGAAGGAACACTGCAGAAGGCCTACTGGCCCATGCGAGGCAGGTCCAAGTCTCCTACCGGCTTAAGCCAATGCACCCAACCTAGTCAGGTCAGGTCACATTGACTTAAGGGAGGAACACGGCAACCGACCTGGTAGCACAAGCTATCAGGTCTAACTCACACCCACCCACATCTACTCATGTATTTATCCAACCTATTTTTAAAGCTACACAACGTTCTAGCCTCTATAACGGTACTTGGGAGTTTGTTCCACTCATCCACAACTCTATTACCAAACCAGTACTTTCCTATATCCTTCCTGAATCTGAATTTTTCCAACTTAAAACCATTGCTGCGAGTCCTGTCTAGGCTAGATATTTTCAGCACACTATTTACATCCCCTTTATTTATTCCTGTCTTCCATTTATACACCTCAATCATATCCCCCCTAATTCTACGTCTTTCTAGAGAGTGCAGTTTCAGGGCCCTTAGTCTATCCTCATAGGGAAGGTTTCTGATACATGGGATCAACTTTGTCATCCTCCTTTGTACATTTTCCAGAGAATTTATATCCATTCTGTAATACGGTGACCAAAACTGTGCAGCATAATCTAAATGAGGCCTAACCAAGGATGTATAGAGTTGAAGAACAACCTGAGGACTCCTATTATTTATGCTTCTTGATATGAAGCCAAGGATTCTATTAGCTTTATTGCGAACACTTATGCACTGTTGTCTTGGTTTCGATTACTGCTAACCAGAACTCCTAAATCTTTTTCGCAATCCGTAATATTAAGATCTACATTATTTAGTTTATATGTGGCATGGTTATTGTCCTGTCCAACATTTAGAACTTTGCATTTGTCTATATTAAACTGCATCTGCCACTTCTCCGACCACTGCATCAGTCTATTCAAATCTTCCTGGAGTGCTCGAATGTCCTCGTCAGAATGAATTCGACGGCCTATTTTGGTGTCATCGGCAAACTTGCCGATGTCGCTCTTTATGCCCTCATCTATGTCGTTTATGTAGATTGTGAACAGCAGGGGGCCCAACACTGACCCCTGTGGAACACCGCTCGTGACACTTCCCCACTCTGATTTCTCCCCATTTATGCAAACTCTCTGCTGCCTATTTGTCAACCATGCCTCTATCCAGGAAAAAATTTCTCCTCCTGTTGCATATGTGTCTTACCTAACAGTAACCTTTTAAACAAGAATGATGGCTGTCAGTTTAGTCAAAACTTCCCACCTACCTTTAAAACGTTACGAAGGACTATGTTGTAATAATGAACATTAAAATGGTATAAAATACCGACAGGTTGTTAGGTAAGACACACATGCAACAGTTAGGTATCTTTAGGTATCGAAATAAAGATACCTAACTGTTGCATATGTGTCTTACCTAACAACATGTTGTAATAATGTTGGTAGAATTACCGGCAATATGTAAAATAAAAGGACACAAGTGCAACTAAGTGACGTTTTTATTGTGGCAACGTTTCGCTTCGGGGAGCTTTGTCAAGCCGTTTTCTTTTA
>NC_069443.1:40183651-40222716 GCF_026875155.1 Cherax quadricarinatus | reverse complement strand
TGAAAAGGGGTGGCACGTCCCCAGCAATGTAGAGTGAGCACGTGCCCAGCAGATGTAGGGAGAGCACAGTCCCCAGCAGATGTAGGGTGAGCACAGTGCCCAGCAGATGTAGGGTGAGCACAGTGCCCGCAGATGTAGAGTGAGCACAGTGCCCACAGATGTAGGGAGAGCACAGTGCCCAGCAGATGTAGGGTGAGCACAGTGCCCAGCAGATGTAGGGAGGCACAGTGCCCAGCAGAAGGTGGCACACACAGACCGAATGGCATCTGCAGTGACTGATCATTTAGCAAATCTGAGAATACCTTTAAAGACTCTGAACAGAAAGTAATTAACGGCTCTATATACGAAATATGTTAGGCCTATTTTAGAGTGTGCAACACCAGCATGCTATGTTAGGCCTATTTTGGAGTATGCAACACCAGCATGCTATGTTAGGCCTATCTTGGAGTATGCAACACCAGCATGCTATGTTAGGCCTATCTTGGGGTATGCAACAACAGCATGCTATGTTAGGCCTATCTTGGAGCATGCAACACCATGCTATGTTAGGCCTATCTTGGAGTATGCAACTCCATGCTATGTTAGGCCTATCTTGGAGTATGCAGCATCATGATATGTTAGACCTATCTTGGAGTATGCAATACCATGCTATGTTAGGCCTATCTTGGAGTATGCAACATCCATGCTAATGTTAGGCCTATCTTGGAGTATGCAGCATCATGCTATGTTAGGCCTATCTTGGAGTATGCAGCACCATGCTATGTTAGCCCTATCTTGGAGTATGCAGCATAATGCTATGTTAGGCCTATCTTGGAGTATGCAACACCATGCTATGTTAGGCCTATCTTGGAGTATGCAACACCATGCTATGTTAGGCCTATCTTGGAGTATGCAACACCATGCTATGTTCGGCCTATCTTGGAGTATGCAACACCATGCTATGTTAGGCCTATCTTGGAGTATGCAACACCATGCTATGTTAGGCCTATCTTGGAGTATGCAACACCATGCTATGTTAGGCCTATCTTGGAGTACGCAACACCATGCTATGTTAGGCCTATCTTGGAGTATGCAACACCAGCATGCTATGTTAGGCCTATTTTGGAGTATGCAACACCAGCATGCTATGTTAGGCCTATCTTGGAGTATGCAACACCAGCATGCTATGTTAGGCCTATCTTGGGGTATGCAACAACAGAATGCTATGTTAGGCCTATCTTGGAGCATGCAACACCATGCTATGTTAGGCCTATCTTGGAGTATGCAACTCCATGCTATGTTAGGCCTATCTTGGAGTATGCAGCATCATGCTATGTTAGACTATCTTGGAGTATGCAATACCATGCTATGTTAGGCCTATCTTGGAGTATGCAACACCATGCTATGTTAGGCCTATCTTGGAGTATGCAGCATCATGCTATGTTAGACCTATCTTGGAGTATGCAATACCATGCTATGTTAGGCCTATCTTGGAGTATGCAACACCATGCTATGTTAGGCCTATCTTGGAGTATGCAGCATCATGCTATGTTAGGCCTATCTTGGAGTATGCAGCACCATGCTATGTTAGCCCTATCTTGGAGTATGCAGCATAATGCTATGTTAGGCCTATCTTGGAGTATGCAACACCATGCTATGTTAGGCCTATCTTGGAGTATGCAACAACCATGCTATGTTAGGCCTATCTTGGAGTATGCAACACCATGCTATGTTGGGCCTATCTTGGAGTATGCAACACCATGCTATGTTAGGCCTATCTTGGAGTATGCAACACCATGCTATGTTAGGCCTATCTTGGAGTATGCAACACCATGCTATGTTAGGCCTATCTTGGAGTACGCAACACCATGCTATGTTAGGCCTATCTTGGAGTATGCAACACCAGCATGCTATGTTAGGCCTATTTTGGAGTATGCAACACCAGCATGCTATGTTAGGCCTATCTTGGAGTATGCAACACCAGCATGCTATGTTAGGCCTATCTTGGGGTATGCAACAACAGCATGCTATGTTAGGCCTATCTTGGAGCATGCAACACCATGCTATGTTAGGCCTATCTTGGAGTATGCAACTCCATGCTATGTTAGGCCTATCTTGGAGTATGCAGCATCATGCTATGTTATCCTATCTTGGGTATGCAATACCATGCTATGTTAGGCCTATCTTGGAGTATGCAACACCATGCTATGTTAGGCCTATCTTGGAGTATGCAGCATCATGCTATGTTAGGCCTATCTTGGAGTATGCAGCACCATGCTATGTTAGCCCTATCTTGGAGTATGCAGCATAATGCTATGTTAGGCCTATCTTGGAGTATGCAACACCATGCTATGTTAGGCCTATCTTGGAGTATGCAACACCATGCTATGTTAGGCCTATCTTGGAGTATGCAACACCATGCTATGTTGTGGCCTATCTTGGAGTATGCAACACCATGCTATGTTAGGCCTATCTTGGAGTATGCAACACCATGCTATGTTAGGCCTATCTTGGAGTATGCAACACCATGCTATGTTAGGCCTATCTTGGAGTACGCAACACCATGCTATGTTAGGCCTATCTTGGAGTATGCAACACCAGCATTGCTATGTTAGGCCTATCTTGGAGTATGCAACACCAGCATGCTATGTTAGGCCTATCTTGGAGTATGCAACACCATGCTATGTTACTCCTATCTTGGAGTATGCAGCACCATGCTACGTTAGCCATATCTTGGAGTATGCAGCATTATGCTGTTAGGCCTATCTTGGAGTATGCAAGACCATGTTACGTTAGGCCTATCTTGGAGTATGCAACACCATGCTACGTTAGGCCTATCTTGGAGTATGCAACACCATGCTATGTTAGGCCTATCTTGGAGTATGCAACACCATGCTATGTTAGGCCTATCTTGGAGTATGCAACACCATGCTATGTTAGGCCTATCTTGGAGTATGCAACACCAGCATGCTATATTAGGCTTATCTTGGAGTATGCAACACCAGCATGCTTTGTTAGGCCTATCTTGGAGTATGCAACATCAGCATGCTATGTTAGGCCTATCTTGGAGTATGCAACACCAGCATGCTATGTTAGGCCTATCTTGGAGTATGCAACACCAGCATGCTATGTTAGGCCTATCTTGGAGTATGCAACACCAGCATGCTATGTTAGACCTATCTTGGAGTATGCAACACCAGCATGCTATGTTAGGCCTATCTTGGAGTACGCAACACCAGTATGCTATGTTAGGCCTATCTTGGATTATGCAACACCAACATGGTGTGTTAGGCCTATCTTGGAGTATGCAACACCAGCATGCTATGTTAGGCCTATCTTGGAGTACGCAACACCAGCATGCTATATTAGGCCTATCTTGGATTATGCAACACCAGCATGCTATGTTAGGCCTATCTTGGAGTATGCAACACCATGCTATGTTAGGCCTATCTTGGAGTATGCAACACCATGCTATGTTAGGCCTATCTTGGAGTATGCAACACCAGCATGCTATGTTAGGCCTATCTTGGAGTACGCAACACCAGCAGGCTTCCCTCACCTGATAAACATGTTCAAACATGCAGAAAAATGCAAGAAAACTGGTCCATTATTTAAGGGAAATGAACTACGAGAAGCTAAAAGAAATGAACCCACATTAGAGGATAGATAAAGCAAAGATACAAGATAACAACAAATAAAATACTCAATGAACTTGATAATATGACTCAAGATAGTGATCCAGGGGTAAAAAACTAGTACATGGGGGCAAGGTTGAAAGTTTAACATAAGATGATTCACGGGAATCTCTGATTCACGGGAATCTCTGATTCACGGGAATCTCTGATTCACGGGAATCTCTGATTCACGGGAATCTCTGATTCACGGGAATCTCTGATTCACGGGAATCTCTGGAAATATTTAATCAGCCTGAGAGTGGACAGGGAGTTGAATGATGTAGCAGTTGAGGCAGTAGCTATAGTAAACTTTAAGAACAGCTATGACAGAGTTTACAGTGATAGGAGAGAGAAAAGTCTGACATGCAGCAAGTTAAGAGCCAGGATCAGGAGCTGGGACTCAACCCCTACGACCACAAATACGTGAGGCAAGGCGAGTAGATATATATATAAATGTACATACACACCCACACACACAAGAACACACCAATACACACACACACACACACACACGCACACACACACACACACACACACACACACACACAAGCGCACACCCACACAAAAGTGCACACCCACACACAAGCACACACCCACACACAAGCAACACACCACACACAAGTGCACACCCACACACAAGTGCACACCCACACACAAGCACACACCCACACACAAGCACACACCCACACACAAGCACACGCCCACACACAAGCACACGCCCACACACAAGCACACACCCACACACAACCACACACCCACACACAACCACACACCCACACACTAGCACACACTGCACCCTCTGCCCCCTTCCCCCTCACCACAAACCCCACCCTCACAGTAACCCACAGCAACTCACACACTGTACCCTCTATCCCCATCCCCCCACCTCAACCCCCTCCCCATTGTAACCCCCCATAGGCCCTCTTCCCCCATCCCCTCACCCCCCCCCCCCACCCCCACTGAAACCCCCATAGGCCCTCTGCCCCCACCCCCACCCCACAGACCCCACCCCCACACCAACCCTCTATAGGCCCATCACATATGAAAGGCCCCTTTTAGCTAGTAACCACGTAGTTATGAGCTTTGAATACATCATGGAGCTAAAAGTGGAGAGGGTAACAGGAGTAGAAAGGGAAAAGCTAAACTATAAAAGGAGGGACTACACAGGGATGAGGACCTTCCTGCAGAAGGTTCAGTGGGAACAGGAGTTGGTAGAAAAATCAGTAAACGAAATGGACTTTGTAACAACAAAATGCAAGGAGACAGAGGAAAGGTTTGTTCCCAAGGGTAACAAATAATGGGAAGGACAGAACGAGCCATTGGTTTACCCGAAGGTGCAGGGATACAAAAACTAAGTGCTCTAGAGAATGGAAAAAGTACAGAAGGCAACGGACTCGGGAGAATAGAGAGATTAGTCGACGAGCCAGAAACGAGTATGCATAGATAAGAAGGGAGGCACAGCGGCAGTATGAAAATGACATAGCATCGAAAGTCAAGTCTGACCCGAAACTACAGCTACATCAGGAGGAAGACAAGAGTTAACGACCAGGAGGTATGTGAGGAGCTCAACATGAGATTTCAGGAAGTATTTACAGTGGAGGCTGAAGGGACAACGAGAAGACAAAACAGTGGCGTACAGCAACAAGGGATATACCAACAAGTGTTGGATGAATTACACACAACTGAGGAGGAGGTGGAGAAGCTCCTAAGTGACCTTGATACTCAAAGGTGGTGGGACTGGACAACATCTCTCCTCGGGTCCTTAGAGAGGAAGCAGGACATATGTGTGCAACTAACCACAATCTTCAACACTTCCCTTGAAACTGGGCAACTACCTGAAGTATGGAAGAAGGCAAATGTAGTCCCCATCTTTAAGAAGGGAGACAGAAATGAAGCACTAAGTTATAGACCAGTGTCACTGACGTGTATAGTATGCAAGTCTTGGAAAAAGTTTATCAGGAGGAGAGTGGTGGATCACCTGGAGTGGAACAAGATTATAAAAGACAGCCAGCACGGATTCATGGAAGGCAAATCCTGTGTCACAAACCTACTAGAGTTTTACGACAGATAACTGAAGTAAGAAATGAGAGGGAGGGGTGGGTTGATTGCATTTTCTTGGACTGCAAGAAGGTCTTCGACACAGTTCCTCACAAGAAATTAGTACAGAAGCTAGAGGAACAGGCACATATAACAGGAAGGGCACTGCAATGGATCGGAGAATACCTAACAGTGAACCAACAGTGTGTCATGGTCCGTGATGAGGTATCACAGTGGGCGCCAGTGGCGAGCGGGGGTCCACACAGGGGTCAGTCCTGGGACCAGTTGCATTCTTGGTATATGTGAACTACATGACGGAAGGGATAGACTCAGAAGTGTTCCTGTTTGCAGATGACGTGAAGTTAATGAGGAGAATTAAATCAGACGCGGAGCAGACAGGTCTACAAAGAGACCTGGACAGGCTGGATGTGTGGTCCAGAAACTGGCTCCTAGAATTTAACCCGCCAAATGCAAAGTCATGAAGATCGGCGGAGGACAAAGAGGACTGCAGACAGAGTATAGGCTAGGTGGCCAAATGCTGCAAACCTCACTCAAGGAGAAAGACCTAGGAGTGAGAATAATACCGAGTACATCGCCAGAAGCACACATTAACCAGATAACTGCTGCGGCACATGGGCGCTTGGCAAACCTGAGAAAAGCGTTCCAGTACCTCAGTAAGGAATCGTTCAAGACTTTATACACTGTGTACGTCAGGCCCATACTGGAGTACGCAGCACCAGTTTGGAACCCACACCTGGGTCAAACACGTCAAGAAATTAGAGAAAGTGTAAAGGTTTGCAACAAGTCTAGTTCCAGAGCTAAGGGGAATGTCCTATGAAGAAAGGTTAAGGGAAATCAGTCTGACAACACTGGAGGACAGGAGGGTCAGGGGGAGACGACGATAACGACATACAAAATACTGCGTGGAATAGACAAGGTGGACAGAGACAGGATGCTCCAGAGATGGGACACAGAAATAAGGGGTCACAATTGGAAGCTGAAGACTCAGATGAGTCAAAGGGATGTTAGGAAGTATTTCTTCAGTCATAGAGTAGTTAGGAAGTGGAATAGTCTGGCAAGCGAAGTAGTGGAGGCAGGAACTATACATAGTTTTAAGACGAGGTATGATAAAGCTCATGGAGCAGGGGGGAAAGAGGACCTAGTAGCGGTCGGTGAAGAGGCGGGGCCAGGAGCTCAGTCTCGACCCCTGCAACCACATTTAGGTGAGTACAATTAGGTGAGTACACAAGCACTCATCCACACACACCCCACACACAAGCACACACCCATACACAAGTGCACACCCACACATGAGCGCACACCACAGGCAAGTGAACACCCCACAGAAGCACACCAAACACACAAGCACAACACCACACACAAGTGCACACCCACACACAAGCACACACCCACACACAAGTGCACACCCCACACACAAGCACACCACACACAAGCACACACCCACACACAAGACACACCCACACACAAGCACACACCACACACAAGCACACACCCACACACAAGCACACACCCACACACAAGCACACACCCACACAAAAGCACACCCCCACACACAAGCACACCCCCACACGCAGCGTGGGTCCGTGGGGTGCAGACGTGGGAAACAAGGTCCGAGAACCTTGTTTTGTAAGGGTGCAATAACAGTGGCAGTAATCAGGGGTGTGGAACGTCGTGAACAATACTACGAGTGTTAATTATGTTATTAGTTAAAGAAAGTGAGAGGAAAGCGAAATCAAAATATTTAAAGGGGAAACCGTTGGGGGGTTTTCTATCGCTTTTGCCACATTGGCAGGGGGTGGCCTGAAGAAGTGAGTCCCCAAAGTTGTGTGCCTTTTAAATTAAAGTGAAGTGTTTAATGTGAAGTGTTACTATATCAGTAAAGAGTGAAATCGCGTGAGAAAAGTGGGTGTATGAGAATTTGGTTATAAACATCAGGGTAAAGGACTCCAAAAAATGGGTTTTAAAGGGCCTACGTACGAGATTTCGTCTCAGCAGCTGGCAACTGTCCCGCACCATTGAGCGCAAGTTTATTCCCTTTTGGGGTTTTCATGTTGACGGCCCTGGGGGCCCTTGCATCTGTTTGATACGGGCACTCACCCTGCAAGCTATTCAAAATTAGAATAGAAAAGCTACACATAGGAATATAGTGTGACGAGGTGAGAAGGTGGGGTGGGAAAAGCTTTTAAGGGCACTTTGTGGGCGGTGCTAGGGTAAGCCCCAGGAGGGTTGTGTCGGTCACAAGAAGTTGGGGCCCAGCATTACACCCCCACAAGACACTCTCACACAACAACATCACACACACCCCAATGCACAATGACACTGCATGTTTTCCGGTAGTTTTAGCAGTAAAAAATTGGAAGCTGGGTCCTCATCAATGGAACAAGGGAAAATGTAATAAAAAGCAACAATTAATAGTAAATCCAGAAAAGGGCAAAAAGTGGGGAGTAGCATAAATTGGGGAAAGAAAAATGAGACTAAATTTGTGCCTACACGCGGATTTTCAACCACACCCCCTACCCCCCCAACCCCCCTCCCTCCCCAAGGGTAGACATCAACACACCCACCACACATAACACACACATCACACACATACACACACCACCTACATAACACATACACACACACACACAAACCACACACACACACAACACACACAACAAATATTAACCCCACACACCACACACAACACCCCCCACCACAACCACACACCCCCACACACCCACACCACACACACACCACCACAACACCCCACCACCACACACCACCCCACACACACACACCACACCACCCCCCACCACACACACCACCCACCACCCACCACAACAACACACCCACCACACCACAACCCCCCAACCCACCCACACCACCCCCAACACACACACCACACATGCCACCCCACAACACCCACCCCCACCACCCACACCACACAACCAACACCACCCACACACACACACCCCACCACCCCCACACACACACCACCAACACACAAACACACACACACACACACACACACACACACCCACCACACCCTCCACACTGACACACACACACCACACACACCCACCCCCACACCCTCCACCCTGACCAACCCACTTGACACAAACCACGTCCCCCCCCCCCCTAACCACCTCTCCCCCTTCCCTAACCACCTCACCTTAGCCACCTACCCCCCCCCCAAACCACCTAACCCCTCCCCAAACCGTCTAACCCCCCCAATACCTCCATCCCTCCAATAACCATCCTCCCCGTCCCCCATAACCCATCCATCCCCTCTTCCCTCAAACCATCTACCCCCCCCCCCAAACTATTTTAAACCCCTCCAATAACCATCCTCCCCTCCCCCACAAACATCCATCCCCTCTCCTCCTAACCATCTATTCCCCTCCCCCAAAACACCGTCCCCCCTTCGTGGAGCAACGGGGGAACCTAGAACCAGGATGAGGACAAGGGGCTCCAAGGACAAATCTGGGAGGGAGGAATGGGAGGTAGAGCTAAAAAAACGGGAGGAAGACTGGGGAAGGAGACTAGATGAGCTGAAAAAGGAAGAGGGAAGAGAGGTTAGCAGCAGAATGCAGAAGGTGGAAGCAACGGGCCACAGCAGCAGAAATCAAGTTTAGGGAGATTAGAAGGGGAGCTTGAGACATCTCAAACAGCACAGAGAGAAAGATATTACAGAAGTAGCATCGGCAATGGCTCATCAAACACCAGACAACAGGTCTGAAGGAAGCATGGAAACTAAACTGTATGCAGAGGTCCTGTCAAACCCACATGGGGCCAAAACAAAGACAGGGAGCACACTAGGGACAGAAGGGAGAGGTTGGAAGACATTGAAGGAACTGGGGACATGTGCAAAGCCCTTACCAAAAGATCCCTGTGGGGACGGGAAAACAGGTGAGCAGGAAGGACAAACCAAGAAGCACAGGGGCCATAAATAGGGAAGGGACTGAAGGAAGGAACTAAAACACATCAGAGGATGCAATGGGAGTCACAGTGGGAGGTGGAAAGGGAGAGATCCGTGTTTGTCTATGGGCTAGACGAAGCTAAAGAGGAAACTTTTGAGAAAGAAGCAGGAGGAGAAAAAAGCGATTGAAAGTTTTCATGTAGGTGATGGGGAGGGGGACATGACCCAGGTGGGCAAATTTTTTAGAGGGAAATTGGGGTGGTTCACAAAGAAAAGGAATCGGCCTCTCAAAGTAATTTTCAAGGCAGAATCAACGTGAACCATGAATCCTGCAGGAGAAAGCACGGCTGAGAGGCAAGCAGGATTCCAGGTGTGTACCTCGATCGAGACAGAACACAGGACGAAAGGAAGACAATGAAAGAGAGAGTTCAAAAACGAAAGGAGAAATGGGAGGAAATGAAAAAAGGGGAGCAGAATAACCCAGGGTCAAATGGAAGGACAAGTGCACCCCCAGAAACACCTGCAGAAGGACTCAGCCACGACACCCACAAGGCAAGTGAACAATCCAAAACCCAAACCCTCACACACCGATCCCTCTGGTTTCCACCCCGCACCACAGTTACAGTATTTTGAACAGAAGTTGAAGGTTTGGTACACAAATGCAGATGGATTAACGAATAACATGAGGAATGGGAAGAAAGAATCAATGAAAAGTCCCCAGACATCATAGCAGTTACAGAAACAAAACCCCACGGAGACAATAACAGATGCAATCTTCCCCCCAGGATACCGATCATGGAAAGATAGAAGGGGCAGGGGGGAGGTGGGGTTGCTCTGCTCGTAAAAAACAGATGGAAATTCGAGAAAATGGAAGGCATTTGATGAGACGGGAAAAAAGGACTACATAGCAGGTACACTTCAGTCTGGGGAACACAAATGTGGTCATTGCAGTGATGTATAATCCACCACAGAACTGCAGGAGGCCAAGAGAGGAATATGAGAGAGCAACAGAGCAATGGTGGACATACTTGCTGAGGTGGCAAGAAGAGCTCACTCCAGCAGAGCAAAGTTGCTGGTTATGGGGGATTTCAACCACAGGGAGATTGACTGGGAAAACCTGGAGCCACATGGGGGTCCAAAACATGGAGAGCCAGGATGTTGGACGTGGTGCTAGAAAAACTTCATGCACCAACATGTTAAGGACACTACCAGAGTGAGAGGGGAGGATGAACCAGCAAGATTGGACCTTGTGTTCACCCTGGGCAGCTCAGACATTGAGGACATCAAGTATGAGAGTCCCTAGGAGCTAGCGACCACGTGGTTCTGTGCTTTGAATACATAGTAGAGCTGCAAGTGGAGAGAATAACAGGAGTTGAATGGGAAAGCCTGACTATAAAAGAGGGGACTACATAGGGTTAAAGAACTTCCTGCGGGAGGTCCAGTGGGACAGAGAACTGGCAAGAAAGCCAGTAAATGAAATGATGGAATATGTAACAACAAAATGCAAGGAGGCAGTGGAAAGGTTTATTCCAAGGGCAACAGTAACAACGGGAAGACCAGAACGAGCCCCTGGTTTACCCGACGGTGTAAGGAGGCAAAAACAAAGTGCAATAGAGAATGGGAAAAGTACAGTAGGCAGAGAACACACGAAAATAGGGAGATCAGTCGCAGAGCCAGGAATGAGTATGCACAGGTAAGGAGTGAGGCCCAGCGACAGTATGAAAATGACATAGCATCGAGAATCAAGACTGACCCGAAACTGTTGTATAGCCACATCAGGAGGAAGACAACAGTCAAAGACCAGGTGATCAGATTAAGGACAGAAGGTGGAGAACTCACAAGGAATGATCAGGAGGTATGTGAGGAGCTGAACAGGAGATTTAAGGAAGTTTTTACAGTAGAGACAGGAAGGGCTGTGGGAAGACAGCACAGAAGGGAACATCAAGAGGGAATATACCAACAACTGTTGGATGACATACAAACAACTGAGGAGGAGGTGAAGAAGCTCTTAAGTGACCTTGACACCTCAAAGGCGATGGGACCGGACATCTCCCCATGGGTCCTTTGAGAAGGAACAGAGATGCTGTGCGTGCCTCTAACCACAATCTTCAACACATCCCTTGAAACTGGGCAACTACCTGAGAAATGGAAGACAGCTAATGTAGTCCCCATATTTAAGAAAGGAAACAGAAACGAGGCACTAAACTACAGACCTGTGTCTCTGACATGTATTGTGTGCAAGGTCATGGAGAAGATTATCAGGAGGAGAGTGGTCGAGCACCTGGAAAGGAACAAGATTATAAATGAAAACCAGCATGGGTTCATGGAAAGCAAATCTTGTATCACAAACCTCCTGGAGTTTTATGACAAGGTAACAGAAGTAAGACACGAGAGAGAGGGGTGGGTAGATTGCGTTTTCCTAGACTGCAGGAAGGCTTTGACACAGTTCCCACAAGAGATTAGTGCAGAAGCGGGAGGATCAGGCGCATGTAAAAGGGAGGGCACTGCAATGGATAAGGGGAACACCTGACAGGGAGGCAGCAGCGAGTCATAGTACGTGAAGAGGTATCACAGTGGGCGCCTGTTACGAGCGGGGTCCCACAGGGGTCAGTTCTAGGACCAGTGCTACTTTTGATGTATGTGAACGACATGATGGAAGGAATAGACTCTGAAGTGTCCCTGTTCGCAGATGACGTGAAGTTGATGAGTAGAATTAAATCGGACGAGGATGAGGCAGGACTGCAAAGAGACCTGGACAGGCTGGACATTTGGTCCAGTAACTGGCTTCTCGAATTCAATCCAACCAAATGCAAAGTCATGAAGATTGGGGAGGGGCAAAGAAGACCGCAGACAGAGTATAGGCTAGATGGACAGAGACTACAGACCTCACTCAGGGAGAAAGACCTTGGGGTGACCATAACACCGAGCACATCACCGGAGGCACACATCAACCAAATAACCGCTGCAGCATACGGACGCCTGGCAAACCTGAGAATACCGTTCCGATACCTTAATAAGGAATCGTTCAAGGCACTGTACACTGTGTATGTTAGGCCCATACTGGAGTATGCAGCACCAGTCTGGAACCCACACCTGGTCAAGCACGTCAAGAAGTTAGAGAAAGTACAAAGGTTTGCAACAAGGCTAGTCCCAGAGCTCAAGGGAATGTAGTACGAGGAAAGGTTAAGGGAAATCGGACTGACGACACTGGAGGACAGAAGGGTCAGGGGGGGACATGATAACAAATTTTACAAGTTTACTGCGGGGAATAGACAAGGTGGACAGAGATAGGATGTTCCAGAGAGGGGACATAGGGGACAAGGGGTCACAACTGGAAGCGGGAAGGGACTCGGGACGAGTCACAGGGACGTTAGGAAATAATTCTTCAGTCAAAGAGTTGTCAGCAAATGGAATAGCCTAGCAAGTGAAGTAGTTGAGGCAGGAACCATACATAGTTTTAAGAAGAGGTATGACAAAGCTCAGGAAGCAGAGAGAGAGAGGACCCAGTAGTGATCAGTGAAGAGGCGGGGCCAGGAGCTTAGAATCGACCCTTGCAACCACAATTAGGTGAGTACAATTAGGTGAGTATATAAGCACACACCCGCACACAAGCGCACACCCACACACAAGCACACACCCACACACAAGCACACACCCACACACAAGCACACACCCGCACACAAGCGCACACCCACACACAAGCACACACCAGCACACAAGCGCACACCCACACACAAGCACACACCCACACACAAGCGCACACCCACACACAAGCACACACCCACACACAAGTGCACACCCACACACAAGCACACACCCACACAAAAGCACCACCAACACACAAGCACACACCCACACACAAGCACACACCAACACACAAGCACACACCCACACAAGCACACCCCAAAACACACAAGCACACACCCACACACAAGCACACACCAACACACAAGCACACACCCACACACAAGCACACACACACACACTCACCCCCCCCCACACACACAAACACACCACATATGCTACACTAGTTTCGGAACCTTCCATATTTGTATTAAAATAGTGGTCAGCACACCTTAATTTTAATTAAATCAAACAACTGAACTCAGAATGGTCCAAATTGTGTTTTGTCCAAGTTACTTAACAAGTCTGTTTCCTTCCGTAAAGAGATAATAGTGACGCTCCTGCTACCTGCGTGTGACGGATGACACCTGCGTGTGAAGGATGACACCTGCGTGTGACTGATGACACCTACGTGTGACGGATGACACCTACGGGTGACTGATGACACCTACGTGTGACTCGTGACACCTACGTGTGACTGATGACACCTACGGGTGACTGGTGACACCTACGTGTGACTGATGACACCTACGTGTGACTGATGACTCCTACGGGTGACTGATGACACCTGCGTGTGGCTGATGACACCTGCGTGTGACTGATTACACCTGCGTGTGACTGACGACACCTGCGTTTGACTGATGACACCTGCGTGTGACTGATGACACCTGCGTGTGACGGATGACACCTGCGTGTGACTGATGACACCTACGGGTGACTGATGACACCTACGTGTGACTGATGACACCTGCGTGTGACTGATGACACCTACGTGTGACTGATGACACCTACGGGTGACTGGTGACACCTACGTGTGACTGATGACACCTGCGTGTGACTGACGACACCCGGTGTGACGGATGGGCACCTGCGTGTGACTGATGACACCTGCGTGTGACGGATGACACCTGCGTGTGACGGATGACACCTGCGTGTGACTGATGACACCTGCGAGTGACTGATGACACCTGCGTGTGACTGATGACACCTGCGTGTGACTGATGACACCTGCGTGTGACTGATGACACCTGTGTGTGACTGATGACACCTGCGTGTGACTGATGACACCTGCGTGTGACTGATGACACCTGCGTGTGACGCATGACACCTGCGTGTGACGGATGACACATGTATGTGACTGATGACACCTGCGTGTGACTGATGACAACTGCGTGTTTACTGATGACACCTGCGTGTGACGGATGACACCTGCGTGTGACGGATGACACCAGGGTGTGATGGATGACACCTGCGTGTGACTGATGACACCTGCGTGTGACTGATGACACCTGCGTGTGACGGATGACACCTGCGTGTGACTGATGACACCTGCGTGTGACTGATGACACTTGCGTGTGACTGATGACACCTGCGTGAGACTGATGACACCTGCGCGTGACGGATGACACCTGCGTGTGACTGATGACACCTGCGTGTGACTGATGACACCTGCGTATGACGGATGACACCTGCGTGTGGCTGATGACACCTGCGTGTGGCTGATGACACCTGCGTGTGACGGATGACACCTGCATGTGATTGATGACACCTGCGCGTGACGGATGACACATGCGTGTGACTGATGGCACCTGCGTGTGACTGATGACACCTTCGTGTGACTGATGACACCTGCGTGTGACTGATGGCAACTGCGTGTGACTGATGACACCTGCGTGTGACGGATGACACCTGCGTGTGACGGATGACACGTGGGTGTGATGGATGACACCTGCGTGTGACTGATGACACCTGCGTGTGACTGATGACACCTGCGTGTGACTGATGACACCTGCGTGTGACTGATAACACCTGCATGTGACTGATAACACCTGCGTGTGACTGATGACACCTGCGAGTGACTGATGACACCTGCGTGTGACTGATGACACCTCCGAGTGACTAATGACACCTGCGTGTGACTGATGACACCTACATGTGACTGAAGACACATGCGTGTGATTGATGACACCTGCGTGTGGCTGATGACACCTGCGTGTGACTGATGACACCTGCGTGTGACTGATGACACCTGCGTGTGACTGACGACACCTGCCTGTGACTGATGACACCTGCGTGTGACTGATGACACCTGCGTGTGACGGATGACACCTGCGTGTGACAGATGACACCTGCGTGTGACTGATGACACCTGCGTGTGACTGATGACACCTGCGTGTGACTGATGACACCTGCGTGTGACTGATGACACCTGCGTGTGACTGATGACGCCTGCGTGTGACTGATGACGCCTGCGTGTGACTGATGACACCTGTGTGTGACTTATGACACCTGCGAGTGACTGATGACACCTGCGTGTGAATGATGACACCTGCGTGTGACGGATGACACCTGCGTGTGACGGAGGGACACTTGCGTGTGATGATGCACCTGCGTGTGGACGGATGACACCTGCGTGTGACTGATGACACCTGCGTGTGACTGATGACACCTGCGTGTGACTGATGACACCTGCGTGTGACTGATGACACCAGTGTGCGACTGATGACACCTGCGTGTGACTGATGACACCTGCGTGTGACTGATGACACCTGCGTGTGACTGATGACACCTGCGAGTGACGGATGACACCTGCATGTGACTGATGACAACTGCGTGTGACTGATGACGGGTACTGCAACATCGGCGGGTACTACAACATCAGCGGGTACTACAACATCAGCGGGTACTACAACATCAGCGGGTACTACAACATCAGCGGGTACTACAACATCAGCGGGTACAACAACATCAGCTGGTACTACAACATCAGCGGGTACTACAACATCACCTGGTACTACAACGTCAGCGGGTACTACAACATCAGCGGCATTACAACATCAGCGGGTACTACAACATCAGCGGGTACTACAACATCAGCGGGTACTACAACATCAGCGGGTACAACAACATCAGCGGGTACTACAACAACAGCGGGTACTACAACATCAGCGGGTACTACAGCATCATCGGGTACTACAACATCAGCGGGTACTACAACATCACCGGGTACTACAACTCACGGGTACACACATCAGCGGCTCACTCACTCACCGGGTACTACACTCCGCGGGTACAACACATCACCGGTACACAACATCGCGGGTACTACAACATCAGCGGGTACTACAACATCAGCGGGTACTACAACATCACCGGGTACTACAACATCAGCGGGTACTACAACATCAGCGGGTACTACAACATCACGGGGTCAACAACATCACGGGTACTACTACATCAGCGGGTACTAAAAACATCAGGGTACTACAACATCACGGGAAATTACATACATCAGCGGGTACACAACTCCAGCGGGTACTACAACACAGGGGGAAATAAAAACATCAGGGGGTTTACAACAACATCACGGGTTCTACAACATCAGCGGGTACAAAAAACATCAGCGGGAAACTACAACATCACGGGTACTACAACATCAGGGGGTTACTAACATGGATACAAATCAGGGGGTACTAAAAACATCAGCGGGGTACACAACATACAGGGGTACTACAACATCAGCGGGTACTACAACATCAGCGGGTACTACAACATCAGCGGGTACTACAACATCACCGGGTACTACAACATCAGCGGGTACTACAACATCAGCGGGTACTACAACATCAGCGGGTACAAAATCAGGGGTACTACAACATCAGCGGGTCTAAACAACTCACGGGTACTACAACATCAAGGGTACTACAACATCACCGGGTACTAAAACTTTCAGGGTACTACAACATCAGCGGGGTAAAAATACAAAACATCAGCGGGTACTACAACATCAGCGGGTACAACAACATCAGCGGGTACAACAACATCACCGGGTACTACAACATCAGCGGGTACAACAACATCACCGGGTACTACAACATCAGCGGGTACAACAACATCAGCGGGTACTACAACATCACCGGGTACTACAAACATCAGGGGGGTACTCCCAACATCAGGGGTACAACAACATCAGGGTACTAAAACATCAAGCGGGTACAACAACATCAGGGGGTACTACGACATAACCGGGTACTACAAAAACAGGGGGTTTTCTGAAACTCAGTGGGTATTTACACATCAGGGGGTTACTACAACATCAGCGGGTACTACAACATCACGGGGTACTACAACATCAGGGGTACTAAAAAACATCAGGGGTACAAACAACATCACCGGGTACTCCCAAAAACAGGGGGGTACTAAAACATAAAGGGGGGAAAACTACAACACCCACCGGGTACTACAACATCAGCGGGTACACCCACCCGGGCGGGTACTACAACACAGGGGGTTAAAACAACATCAGGGGGTATAAAAAACATCAGGGGTACTACAAAAAACAGCGGGTACTTTGACATAAGTGGGTACTAAACATCAAAAGGGAAACTACAACATAAACGGGTACTGCAACATCAGGGGGTACGGGCAAAAATAAAGTGGGTACTACAAAAATCGCGGGTATACAACATCAGGGGGTACTACAACATCAAAAGGGTACAAACAAAAAAATCAGGGGGTAAAAACAATATCAGGGGGTTACAACAAACATCAGCGGGAAACCAACAAAAAATACCGGGTCTACAACATCAGCGGGTACAAAAACATCCCCCCCGGAAACTACAACCCCACCCGGGGAAACAACAACATCAGGGGGTTTACAAACAACATCACGGTACTACAACATCAGGGGGTTTACAACAACATCAGGGGGTTTACAAAAACATCCCCGGGGTACTACAACATCAGGGGGTACAAAAACATCAGCGGGTACTAAAACCATCGGGGGTACTAAAACATCAGGGGGTACATGAAAAAGTGGGTATACAACATAACGGGGGTACTAAAACCCTCAGGGGGTACTGCAACATCAGTGGTACTGCAAACCCCCAGGGGGTACTACAAACATCAGGGGGTACTAAACATCAGGGGGTTACTACAACTTTCCACGGGGTATCAACACGCGGGTACAAAAAAAACAGTGGGTACTAAAACCCATCAGGGGTCAAAAAACATCACCGGGTACAAAAACACCCAGGGGGTACTAAAAACATCCCCGGGTACTACAAACATCACCGGGTACTACAACACAGGGGGGTACTAAAAAATTCAGGGGGTTACTACAACATCGCGGGTACAAAAACCCAGCGGGTACAACAAACATAAAACCCGGTACTACAAAAAAATCAGGGGGTAAAAACAACATCCCGGGTACACAACATCCCCGGGGTTACAAAAACACCCAGGGGGGTACTGCAACATCAGGGGGTAAAAACAACATCAGGGGGTTTTACAAACAACATCAGGGGGTACTCAACATCACGGGGTACTACAAACATGGCGGGTACAACAACATCAGCGGGTACTAAAAACCCATCCCCGGGGTACAAAAAACATCAGCGGTTCTAAACATCAGTGGGTTATACAAAAATCCCCGGGTACTAAACATCACCGGGTACTACAACATCCCCGGGGTACTACAAAAATCAGGGGGTAAAAACAAAAACAGGGGGTACTACAACATCAGCGGGTACTACAACATCACGGGTACTCCCAAATCAGTGGGAAACAACAAAAAACCGGGTACTCCCAACATCACCGGGTACTACAACCAGCGGGAAACAAACAACATCAGCGGGTACAACAAAAACAGCGGGAAAACAACATCCCCGGACAAAACAAAAACCGGGGTACTACAACCCCACCGGGTACAACAACATCAGCGGGTACTACAACATCAGGGGGCCCCAAAAACATCCCCGGGGTACACAACATCCCCGGGGTTACTAAAACATCAGTGGGTACTACAAAACCCCCGGGGTTATTTACAAATCATTTGGTACTACAACAAAAAACGGGTACTACAAATCCCCGGGGTTACTAAAAACATAAAGGGGAAACTAAAAAAATCACCGGGCTAACAACATCTGCGGGTACTACAACATCAGGGGGGGGTTTACAACAACACGGGTACAAACAACACGCGGTAAAACCCGCATCACCGGGTACGCAACATAAACGGGTATTACAACATAAAAGGGGGTATTTAAAAAATCAGGGGGTTTACTACAAATAGCGGGTACTACAACATCAGCTGGTATTTCAACATCAGGGGGAAATACAACTTCACCGGGTACACAACATCAGGGGGACTAAAAACCCTCGGGCGGGTAAAACAACATCAGCGGGTACTACAAATCCCCGGTACTACAACATCAGTGGGTACTTAAAACATCCCCCCGGGTACTACAACATAAACCTGGTACTTAAAACACAGCGGGTACTAAAAACATAAAGGGGGTTTAAAAACAGCATCACCGGGGTACTGAAACATCAGCGGGTACACAACATCACGGGTACTACAAAACAGCGGGAAATAAAAACATCAGCGGGACTAAAACACATCGGGGTACTAAAACATCAGCGGGTACTAAAACATAAAGGGGGAAACTCCCAACATCAGGGGGTTTATTCAAATCAGCGGGTCAACAAACACAGCGGGTACCAACATCCCCGGGTTTCTACAACATCAGGGGGTAATACAACACCCGGGGTACTTACAACATCACCGGGTTACTACAACTCAGCGGGTACCAACATCAGGGGTACTAAAACCCAACCCAGCGGGTACAACAACATCAGCGGGTACTAAAACCCATCAGGGGGTACTAAAAACATCAGGGGTAATAAAAACATCAGTTTTGGTACTACAACATCAGGGGAACTCCAACATCAGCGGGTACTACAAAAATCGGGGGTTTACTACAACATCAGGGGGTACTACAACATCACCGGGACAAAACATCAGCGGGTAGTCAACATCAGCGGGAAACTAAAACATCAGGGGGTACTACAACACCCAAGGGGGGGTTACTAAAATACAGCGGGTAAAACAACATCGGGGGGGTACTAAAAAAATCAGGGGGTACAAACAGCTCAGGGGGTTTACTACAAATCAGCGGGTCCCAACAACATCAGCGGGTATTTCTACATAAAACGAGTACTACAACATCAGGGGGTACAAACAACATCACCGGGTACTACAACATCAGCGGGTAAAAACAACATCAGGGGGGTTATTTACAACATGGGCGGGTACTTAAAAAAATTATCAGGGGGTACAAAACATCAGCGGGAAACAAAAAAACATCCCCGGGGTAGTACAAAATCAGGGGGTACAACAACATCAGCGGGTATACAACATCAGGGGAAAAAACAACATCCCCGGGGTACTACAAAACAAGCGATTTACTAAAAACATCAGCAGGTAAAAACAACATCACCGGGAAACAAAACAAAGGGGTACTAAAAACATAAAGGGGTATTTACAAAACACCCGGGTACTCCCAAATCAGGGGGTAAAAACAACATCCCCGGGTACTACAACATCGGGGGGTACAAAAAACATCCCCGGGGTACTACAACATCACCGGGTATTTAAAACATCACGGGTAAAACCGCATCACCGGGTATTTTACAACATCAGCGGGTACAAAAACATCCCCGGGTACTAAAAAACATCAGCGGGTAATACAACTTCAGGGGGGAACTACAACATCCCCGGGGGTATTTAAAAAGTCCCCGGGGTACACAAAAAACAGGGGGTTTACTACAAAAATCAGGGGGTTACAAAAAACACGCGGGTAAAAAATTTTCAGGGGGTATTTAAAACTTCAGGGGTTTCAACAACATCCCCGGGGTACTACAACAAAAAAGGGTACTAAAAACTCCCCGGGTACTACAACATCACGGGTACACAACATCAGGGGGGTACAACAACATCAGGGGGTTTACAACAACATCACCGGGTACTACAACATCACGGGTAAAAACCCTCAGGGGGGAAATAAAACCCATCCCCGGGGTACTCAACATCAGCAGGAAACTGCAACATCAGTGGGTACTACAACTCAGGGGGAAATAAAACCCAAAAGGGGGTACTACAACATCACAGGGTCTACAACATCAGCGGGTATACAACATCAGCGGGTACTAAAACATCCCCGGGGTTTAAACAACATCAGGGGGTTTTACTACAAATCGGGTGGGTACTAAAACATCACCGGGTACTAAAACTTCAGGGGGTACTACAACATCAGCGGGTATTTACAACATCAGGGGGTACAACAACATCGCGGGTATAAAAACATCAGCGGGTTTTTTCCCAACATCAGCGGGTACAAAACATCAGGGGGTACTACAACATCAGGGGGGTACAAAACATCGGGGGTACTACAACACCCCGGGTACTACAACACAGGGGTAAAAACAAAATCAGCGGGTACAACAACATCACCTTTTTAATACAAAAAACCCGGGGGTACAAAACCATCACCGGTAACAAACAAAAACCGGGTACAACAACATCAGGGGGTTTACTACAACTCACCGGGTACTACAACATCAGCGGGTACTAAAACATCAGGGGGTTAAAACAACTTCAGGGGGGGGGTTACTACAACATCCCCCGGGTACAAAAAAACAACTTTCAGGGGAAATATTTTAAAACATCCCCGGGTCCCTACAACATCACCTGGTACAACAACATCCCCGGGGTACTACAACATCACCGGGTACTACAACATAAAGGGTTTTCTACAACATCAGGGGGTTCTAAAACATCAGGGGGAAATACAAAATAGGGGTTTCTCCCAACACCCAGCGGGTACAACAGCATCCCCGGGTTTTACTGAAAAATTCAGGGGTACTAAAACCCATCAGCGGGAAACTAAAAAAATCAGCGGGTACAAAAAAACATCAGCGGGTACTACAACATCAGCTGGTACCAACATCCCCGGGGTACTAAAAAATCAGGGGGGTACTACAACATCAGCGGGAAATTACAACACAGCTGGACTCAACACAGCGGATACTACAACATCAGGGGGTACAAAAACATAAACCGGTACAAACAAAAACCGCGGGAAAACTAAAAACATCCCCGGGGTATTTCAACATCAGCGGGTAGTACAACACCCAGCGGGTACTACAACATCGGGGGGTACTAAAAACATCAGGGGGTACTACAATATAAAGCGGTCAAACAACATCGGGGGGGGTACTACAACATCACGGGTACTACAGCATCAGGGGGTACTCCCAAACATCAGGGGGAACAAAACTTTTTTTTCAGCGGGTACTACAACATCAAACAAATATTTACAACATCACCGGGAACTAAAACAAAAACCGGGGGTACTACAACATCAGCGGGTACAAAAAACATCAGCGGGTACAAAAACATCGGGGGGTTTACTACAATATCAGCGGGTACAAACAAAAATAAAGGGGTAAAAACAACATCCCCGGGGTTTTAGTACAAAATCGGGGGTTTCTACAACATCACGGGTACTCCCAACATCAGGGGGTAAAAACAACTCCCGGGTACTAAAAATCAGCGATACTACAACATCACAGGTACAACAAAATCACCGGGAAAACTACAACATCAGGGGGGTACTACAACATCAGCGGGAACTAAACATCAGCGGGTACTAAACATCAGCGGGTCAACAAAAATCCCCGGGGTATACAACATCAGGGGGTAAAAACACATCACCGGGTACTACAACAATCCCCGGGGTTACTACAACATCAGGGGGTACAACAGCATCAGGGGGTATCAAATCAGGGGGTAAAAACAACATCCCAGGTACTACAAAAATCAGGGGTACTACAACATCAGGGGGAAATACAACATCCCCGGGTACTACAACGTCCCCGGGGTACTAAAACCCAACAGGGGGGAAATAAAACATCAGGGGGTACTCCCAACATAAAGCGGGTACAAAAATATCATGGGTACTAAAAAACATCAGGGGGGACAAAAACCCAAAAAGGGGTTAAAAACCCCTCAGCGGGTATTTAAAAACATCACCGGGTACTACAAATCAGCGGGAAATACAACATCAGGGGGTACAACAACATCAGGGGGTACAACAACATCCCCGGGGATCCCCAAAAATCAGCGGAAAACAACATCAGGGGGGTCCTAAAAAAACATCACCGGGTACTAAAAACATCAGCAGGTACTGCAACACCCATTTGGGTACTACAACATCAGGGGGTTACTACAACATCAGCGGGTACTACAAAAATCACAGGGCCTAAAACATAAAGGGGGGTACTACAACTCAGGGGGTACTACAACATCCCCGGGACTACAACACCCAGGGGTACTACAACTTTCATGGGAAACTACAACATCCCCGGGGTACTAAAATTTCAGCGGGTCCTAACATCAGGGGTACAACAACACCCAGCGGGTAAAAAACCCAAAAATCAGCGGGTACTCCCAAAAATCAGGGGTACTACAACATCAGGGGGAAACTAAAAATCAGGGGGGTACTACAACATCCCCGGGGTACAAAAACATCACCGGGTACTAAAACATCAGGGGGTACACAAAAACAGGGGGTAAAACAACTCAGCGGGTACAAAAAACATCCCCGGGGTACTAAAAATAACCGGGTACTACAACATCACCGGGTACAAAAAACTTAAAGCGGGTACCAACATCAGGGGGTACAAAACATCAGGGGGTACTACAACATCAGCGGGTACCCCAACATCACGGGTACAACAACATAAACCCCCGGTACTAAAACCCATCCCCCGGGGGTATACAAATCATGGATACTACAACATAAACCGGGAACTACAACTTTCCCTGGAAACTACAACTCAACGGGTACTAAAACATCCCCCGGGGTACTAAAAACATCCCCCGGGGAAACTAAAAACACACGGGTACTACAACATCAGCGGGTATTTAAACATCAGGGGGTATTTACAACATCAGGGGGGTACAACAGAAACCACCGGGTACTGCAAATCAGGGGGTTACTCCCAACAAAAAGCGGGTACAAAAAAAAATCAGGGGGTAAACAACTTCAGGGGTACTACAACTTTCAGTGGTACTACAAAAATAAAGGGGGTACAAAAAACATCAGCGGGTACTAAAACATAGGGGGTACTACAACATCGGGGGGGTACCAACAATCACGGGTACACAACATAAAGGGGGTACTACAAAATCAGTGGGTCCCTACAACATCACCTACTACAACCCATCCTGGTACTACAACTTTCACGGGTACTAAAAACCATCAGTGGGTACTACAACATCGGCGGGTACTCCCCAAACATCAGCGGGTCCCAACAGCATCCCCGGGTACAAACAACATAAAGGGACTAAAAACATCGGGGGTACTCAACATCAGGGGGTACTACAACATCAGCGGGTACTAAAACTTCAGGGGGTACTACAAAAACAGGGGGTACAACACACCCCCGGGGTACTACAACATCAGGGGTACTACAACATCAGCGGGTACTAAAACATCAGGGGAAACTACAAACTCAGGGGGTATACAACACAAAGGGTACTACAACACCCAGGGGGTACACAAAAATCGGGGCGGGTACTAAAAACCCAGCGGGGTACAACAACATCAGCTGGTAAAAACAACTTTCCGGGGTACAAAAACCCTCCCCCGGGTACTACAACACAGCAGTACTACAAACCCACCCCGGGTACAACAACACCCAGGGTACTACAAAAACAGGGGGTACTACCCCCTCAGGGGGTTCAAAAATCAGGGGGTACTAAAAACCATCAGCGGGTACAACAACATCCCCGGGGTTTAACTACAAAAAAACAGCGGGTACAAAAAAAATAAAGGGGTACTAAAAATCCCCGGGGTACTAAAAACACCCAGGGGGTAAAACACATCCCCGGGGGTACTAAAAAAACATCAGGGGGTACAACAACATCCCCAGAAACAAACAACATCAGCGGTATACAACATCGGGGGTACTACAACATCAGCGGGTACTAAAACATCACGGGTACTCCAACAAAAGGGGGGAAAATCAACTCACTTTAAAACTACAACATCAGGGGGTAAAACAATATAAAGGGGGTACTAAAACATCGCGGGTACAACAACATCCCCGGGTACTACAAAACATAAAGGGGGTACTACAACATCCCGGGTACTACAACATCCCCGGTACTACAACATCACGGGTACACAACATCAGCGGGTACTAAAACATCGGGGGGTAAAAACAACATCAGGGGGTACAACAACATCCCCGGGAACTACAACATCAGCGGGTACAACATCAGGGGACAAAACAAAACCCGGGGTACTACAAAACAGCGGGTACTGCAACACAGGGGGTACTACAACATCAGCGGGTACTACAACATCAGCGGGTACTACAACATCACAGGGTACACAAAAAATCACGGTTCTACAAAAAAAGGGGGTTACTACAAAATCCCCCCGGGTACTAAAACATCATGGGGTCCTACAAAATCAGGGGGTTTACTAAAACATCCCCGGGGTTCCCAACAACACCGGGTACTAAACTTCAGGGGGTTAACTAAAAACATCAGCGGGTACAACAACATAAAGGCGGGTACTAAAACATCAGGGGTTTTACTACAAAAACAGGGGGTACTATAACATCAGGGTTTACTACAACACACCGGGTACTACAACATCAGGGGGGAAAACTAAAACATCAGGGGGTACTACAATTTCAGGGGGTACAACAACATCAGGGGTACTAAACATCCCCGGGGCCCCCAACAACATTCAGCGGGAAAATTTTAAACTTTCGCGGGTACTACAACTTCCCCGGGTACTACAAAAATCAGGGGGTTTACTACAACACGGGGGTACAACAACTAGGGGGTTTACAAAAACCCATCCCCGGGTCGACAAAAATAGTGGGTACTAAAAACATCAGTGGGTACTACAACATCATTTGGTACACAACATCAACGGGTACTACAACATCAGGGTTACAAAAAAATCCCCGGGGAAACCTACAACATCAGGGGGTACTACAACATCAGGGGGGACTACAACATCAGCGGGTATAAAACATCAGCGGGTACTACAAAACAGCGGGTAAAACCAGCAAAACCGGGTACTGCAACACCCAGCGGGTATTTACAAAAAACAGCGGGTACTACAAAATCGCGGGTACTAAAAAACCATCAGGGGGTACTACAACACCAGCGGTACACAAAAACCAGGGTACTAAAACTTTCCCCGGGTACTACAAATGGGGGGTTACTACAACATCAGCGGGTACAAAAAACAATCAGGGGGTACAAAAACCCCATAAAGGGTTTACTAAACATCAGTGGGACTAAAAACATCCCCGGGTACTAAAAAACATCCCCTGGTACTAAAAACTTTCACGGGTACTAAAAAATAAAACGGGAAACTAAAAACCATCAGGGGGTTTACTACAACATCGGGGGGTACTACAACATCAGGGGGTTACTACAACATCACGGGTACAAACACATCCCCGTGTACTACAACATCACGGTACAACAACAAAAGGGGGTACTACAACATCAGGGGGTTTACTACAACATCAGGGGGTTTACTACAACATCAGGGGGGAAATACAAAAACAGGGGTACAACAGCATCACGGGGACTACAACATCGGGGGGGTACTAAAAATTTCAGCGGGTACTACAACATAGCGGGTACTACAACATCACGGGTACTACAACTCAGAGGGTATAAAAACTCAGGGGGTTTTAATACAACATCAGGGGGTTTACTACAACATCAGGGGGAAACTACAACATCAGCGGGTACAAAACATCCGGGGAAACACAACATCCCCGGGTACAAAAACCCATCAGGGGGGTACTACAACATCACCGGGTACTACAACATCCCTGGTACTACCATCAGCGGGGAAACTAAAAACATAAACCGGGTACTAAAAATAGCGGGTTACTACAACATCAGGGGAAATACAACATAAACGGGAAACAACAGCATCACCGGGTACTACAACATCACCCGGGTATAAAAAACATAAAGGGGGTACTACAACATCAGGGGGTACTAAAAACATCACGGGAAATAAAACATCGCGGGTATTACAACATAAATCTGGTACTACAACACAGCGGGTATACAACATCCCCGGGGTTTACTACAACAATCAGGGGGTACTAAAAAACACAGTTTGTACTACAAATCACCGGGTACTAAAACATAAACCGGGACAAACAACATCAGCGGGGGTTACACAAATGGGGGGTACTCCCAACTAAAGCGGATACTACAAAAACACGGGTATTTACAAAAACCCCGGGTACAAAAACATCAGCGGGTACTACAACTTCAGCGGGTACTACAACTTTCACGGGTAGTAAAAACATCAGGGGTATTTAAAAACATCACGGGTACTAACATCAGGGGGTTACTAAATATAAAGGGGGTAAAACCCAACATCGGGGGGAAACTACAACATCAGGGGGTTATACAGCATCAGGGGTATAAAACAGGGGGTTTACAACAACATCAGGGGGTTTACAAACAACATCAACGAGTTACAACATCAGGGGGGTACTAAAAACATACCGGGTACTAAAAACATCAGGGGGTACAAAAACCCTCAGGGGGTACTACAACATCGGGGGGTATTTCAAAAATCAGGGGTACAACAAATCAGGGGGTACAAAAAACTTTCCCGGGGTAGTACAAAATCAGGGGGTACTAAAAACATCAGGGGTACACAACATCAGCGGGTCCCAACAACATCCCCGGGTAAAAACATCACGGTACTACAACATCAGCGGGTCAACAACATCACCGGGTACTAAAAACATCAGGGGGGTTTCAAAAAACATCAGCGGGTCTACAACATCAACGGGTACAAAAAAACATCAGGGGGTAAAAACAACATCACCGGGTCTAAAACCCATAAAGGGGAAACAAAAAACCCTCCCCGGGGGTACTACAACACCCACCGGTACTACAACATCAGCGGGGCAAAACCCCAAGCATCCCCGGGTACACAATTTCGGGCGGGTACAACAACATCACGGGTACTAAACTTTAGCGGGAAAAAAACAACTTAAAGGGGTACTAAAACCCATCCCCGGGTACTACAACATCCCCGGGTTTATTTAACAACATCAGCGGGTACTACAACATCAGCGGGTACTACAACATCAGGGGGTACAAAAATACCCGGGTGGGTACTCAACATAAGGGGGTACAAAAAACATCACCGGGTACTACAACATCAGGGGGTTAATTTACAACATCCCCGGGTACTAAAAACATCTGGGGGTTTACTACAACATCACGGGTACTACAACATCGGGGGTTTTAACTCCCCAACATCAGGGGGTTTACTAAAAACATCAGCGGGTACTAAAAAACACCCAGGGGGTACAACAGCATCCCCCGGGTACTACAAAAAATCAGGGGGTACTAAAAACATCAGCGGGAAACTACAACACACGGGAAACTAAACATCAGGGGGGTTACTAAAAACATCAGGGGTACTTACAACATCAGGGGGTTTAAAAACAAATCCCCGGGGTTTAAAACAACTCCCCGGTACTACATCCGGGTACTAAACATAAACCGGGTACTACAACTTTAGGGGTACTAAAACATCAGAGGGTACTACAACATCAGGGGTACACAACATCGGGGGGTTTACTACAACATCAGGGGGTACTAAAACTCACCCGGGTACAAAAAAATCAGCGGGTTTTACAACTTTTTGGAAACAAACAACACCCAGCGGGTACTAAAACACCCAGGGGGTACTACAACATCAGGGGGACTACAACATCAGTTGAACTACAACATCACCAGGTACTACAACATCCCCGGGTACTACAACATCAGCGGGTACTAAAAACATCAGGGGGTACTAAACACAGGGGATACTACAACATAAAAGGGGGTCCCTACAACATACCGGGTACTACAACATCGCGGGTACTACAACATCAGCGGGTACTAAAAAACATCAGCGGGTAGTACAACACCCAGGGGTCTAAAAATCAGGGGGGTACTAAAACTCAGCGGGTACAAACAATATCGGGCGGGTCCCAACAACCGGCGGTACTACAACATCAGGGGGGTATACAGCACACGGGTATTTACAAAAATCAGGGGTACAACAACTTAAAGCGGGCCTACAACATCAAAAAGAAACTACAACATCAGGGGGTTTACTAAAAAACACACCGGGTCCTACAACATCGGGCGGGTACAACAACAACGGGTACTACAACACCCGGGCGGGTAAACAATATCGGGGTATTTACAACATCGGGGGGTACAACAAAAAACACCGGGTAGTAAAAAATCACGGGTACTAAAAACATCAGCGGGTACTACAAATAAAGGGGTAAAAACCAACATCAGGGTATTACAACATCACGAGTACTACAACATCAGCAGGACAAAAACCCAATCCCCGGGGTACTAAAACCACGGGTACTAAAAACATCAGCGGGTACAAACAACTCAACGGGTACTAAAACATCAGGGGGGAAAACAACAACATCAGGGGACAAAACATCGCGGGACAACAAAAATCCCCGGGTACTACAACATCACGGGTATTAAAACCATAAAGCGGGTACAACAGCCCCCGGGGTACTAAAAACATTCAGCGGGACAAAAAACATCACCAGGTACACAACATCGGGGTACTAAAAACAGGGGGTTATACAACATCACCGGGTACAAAACCATCCCCGGGGTACTACAACACAGGGGGTTACTAAAACCCTCAGGGGGTATACAACATCAGCGGGTAAACAATATCAGTGGGTATACAACATCAGGGGGGTTAAAAACAACATCCCCGGGGCCCTCCCAAATCAGCGGGTACTACAACACCCCGGGGGTATACAACTTCCCCGGGGTACTACAACATCAGGGGGTACTAAAAAACATCAGCGGGTACAAAAACATCAGGGGGTTCTACAACATCAGCGGGTACTACAAATAAAGGGGTACAACAGCTCCCCGGGGGACTAAAAAATCAGCGGTACTACAACATCAGGGGGTTATTTAAAAACATCGGGGGTTTACCCCAACATCAGCGGGTACTACAACATAAACGGGTACTACAACATCAGGGGTACAACACATCAGGTACTACAACTTTCACCGGTACTACATAAAGGGGGGTACTACAACATCAGGGGGGCCCTACAACATCAGGGGGTACACAACATCAGAGGGAAAACTAAAAACACCCAAGGGGTCTACAAAAACCCGGGAAACTACAACTTTCAGCGGGTACTACAACACAGCGGACAAAAACATCTGGGGGTACAAAAACATAAACCGGGAAACACAACATCTTTTGGGTACTAAAAACATCACCGGAACTACAAAATCCCCGGGGCTACAACACAGCGGGTACTACAACATCCCCGGGGTTTACTACAACATCAGCGGGAAACTAAAACCATCAGGGGTACTAAAAACATCAACGGGTACAACAGCATCACCGGGTCTACAACATCAGGGGGTACTCCCAACTCAGGGGTTAACTAAAACCCTCAGCGGGTACAAAAAAACATCAGCGGGTATTACAACTCATCTGGTATTTACAACTTTAAACGGGTACTACAACATCCCCGGGGTACTACAACATCGCGGGTCCCTACAACATCGCTTGACTACAACTTTCACCGGGTACTACAAAATCACCGGGTACTAAAAAACATAAAGCGGGTACTACAACATCAGCGGGTACAAAAACACCCACCGGGAAACTAAACATCGGGGGGGTTACTACAACACCCAGCTGGTACTAAAACATCAGCGGGTACAAACAACATCAGCGGGTACAAACATCAGGGGTTTTCTACAAAAATTTTAAAAACCCTCTTAATATTTTAACAAAATGTTACCCCCCTGGGAAATATTACATATAAAATTTATTTTACCGCTGGAATTTTTTTAAATAAAAAGGTTAAAAAACCAGTTTCGGGAACCTGTGTCATTATATTCTGAACCTGTGTGCCATTACATTCTAAAACCGTGTGCCATTATATTCAAAACCTGTGTGTCATTATATTTTGAACCTGTTTTCAATATTTGAACCTGATGTCTTTAAATTTCTAAACCCTGTCATTAAACTCTAAAACCTGTGTGTCATTAATTATGAACCTTTTGTAAATTATATTCTAAAACCTGTATTTTAAATTATATTCTGAACCTGTAAATTATACTCTGAACCTGTGCCCCCCCATTAATTCTGAACCTGTGTCTTTAAAAATTCTAACCCTGTGTTCATTAAAATTAAAACTTGGGTGTCATTATTTATGAACCTGTGTCATTATATTCTGAACCTGTGTCTTTATATTCTGAACTTGTGTGTCTTTTAAAAATTCAAACCCTTGGGTCATTTATTCTGAACCTGTGCTTTTAAATTCAAACCCGTGTTTTTCTTATATTCAAAAACCTGTTTTGTTGTCATATTCTAAACCCTGTGTGCCCATTATATTCCGAACCTATGCGTCATTCTTTGGACATCCACCCCCTCTGCTTTTTCTTATTGTTACAAACCCGAAAAAGCACTTTCCCCCAACAGGTGGGCCACTGTGGATCGCCAGGGGATGACAACACACTTTTGTGGGCAACCGTGGGCAGCATGGGGGGTGGAAAAACCACATCCAAAGTCTTTTAATTTTTAAAAATTTAAATAAACCTTATGTTAAAGTTTACAATAAGTATTTATATCGTTTTGTTTTAAACATAAGTTTAAAAATGTTTCAGGGTTTTTTCATCAACATGTCTGTAATTAAAAGGAAGCAGCAAGTTGCAAATTTACGATAAAAACAGTAAAAACCCCCCAAAATTACGCCCCAAAAACTCTTCCTCCCCCCACAAGGTTGTGAGCGGGAAGCAGCCAAACGCAGTGAGGGGTAAAAAACCGTACAAGGGGCCACACCAAAAATTACTCCCTAACACCTGCCTCTTTCTACAAGGTTTTTGTACGGGGAAGCCCCCCCCGCAAGCTGCAGTGAGGATAAAACCCCCTACAGACCACACCCAAAATTTCTCCCAACCTTGCCTCTCCCATCAAGGTTTTTAGCGGGAAACAGGAAGTTGCAGTGAGGGTAATAACAATACTGGGCCACACCAAAAATAACTCGCTAAACTCTGCCCCCTCCCCCCACAAGGTTGGGGTAGCAGGAACAGCAAGCTGAGTGAGGGTAATAAAAATACAGGCCCCCACCAACTTACTCCCCAAAAACCCCTGCCCCTCCCAAACAAAAGGTTTTGTAGGGGAACAGGAAGTTGCATGAGGAAATATCAGTACACACCACAACCAAAAATTTCTCCCTAACCTCCCGCCTCTCCCTACAATTTTTTAGCGGGGAACAAAAAAGCCCGCAGTGAGGAAAAAATAACAGTACACGACCACACCAAAAAATTAAATCCCTTAAAAAAACTCTGCCCTTTTCCCATCAAGGTTTTTGTAAACGGGGAAACAGCAAGCTGGGATGAAAGGGTAATAACAAAAAACACACCACGCTAAAAATAACTCGTAACACTTTTGCCCCTTTTCCCCACAAGGTTTTGTAGCAGGGGAAACAGCAAGCCCGCAGTGAGGTAATAACAATACAAAGGGCCACACAAAAAAAAATTACTCCCTAACACTCCCGCCTTCCCATAAGGTTTTTGTAAACGGGAAGCAGGAAGTTGCAGTGAGGATAATATCAGTACAAAGACCCACCAAAATACTCCCTAACACTCTGCCTCTCCCTACAAGGTTTTGTAGGGGAAGCAGCAAGCTGCAGTGGGGGATAATAACAATACACGACCACGCTAACATTAAATCCCCCAACACTTCCTCTCCCCCTTTAAGGGGTTTTGTAGCGGGAAGCAGCAAGGGGGCAGTGAGGGTAATAACAATACACGACCCCGCTAACAATTTCTCCCTAACACTTTGCCTCCCCACAAGGGTTTTGCAGCGGGGAAACAGCAAAGCTGGGAGTGAGGGTAATAAAAAGAAAACACCACGCCCCCAAATTACTCCCCAACACTCTGCCCCCCCTAAAGGTTTTGGGAAATGGGAAAGCAAGCTGCAGTGAGGATAATAAAAATACACGACCACACCAACATTGCCCTAACACTCTTTCCCCTCCCCCACAAGGGTTTTGTAGCGGGAAGCAGCAAAGTTGGGAGTGAGGAAAAATAACATACACGACCCCCACCAACATTACTCCCCAAACACTTTGGCCCCTTTCTACAAGGTTGTGTAGCCCGGGAAACCCGCAAGTGCATGAGGGTAATAACAGTACAGGACCACACCAACATTACTCGCTAACACTCTGCCACTCCCACAAGGGTTTTTGTAGCGGGAAACGCAAAACCCACATTGGGGGAAAAAACAATACAGGACCACACCAACATTTCTCCCTAACACTCGCCTTCCCCTCAAGGGTTTTGTAGCGGGAAGCAGGAAGTTGCAGGAGGTAATATCAGTCCAAAAGCCACAAAACCCAACCCTTACTCCCCAACATTTTGGGCCCCTCCCTACAAGGTTTTTGTAGCGGGAAGCACAAGCTGCAGTGAGGATAATAACAATACCCCGGGCCACGGGTAACATTACTCCCCAAAAACTCTGCCTCGCCTACAAAGGGTTTTTGGGAGCGGGAACAGCAAAGGGTGCAGTGAGGGGTAAAAACCCGTAAAACGACCACGCCAACATTAAATTCCCCAACACCTTTTTGCCTCTCCTACAAGGGTTTTTAGTGGGGGAAATAGCAAGTGCAGTGAGGTAACAGACACGACCACAAAAACAATTTCGGCCCCAACACTCTGCCTCTCCCTACAAGGGGTTTTGTACGGGAAGCAGCAAGTTCAGTGAGGTAATAACATACACGGGACCAAAACCCAAAATTATCCCTAACACTCCCGCCTCTCCCTACAAGGTTGGTAGCGGGAAAAACAAGCTGCAGTGAGGATAATAACAGTAAAACGGGCCACACCAACATTTCCCCAAAAACATCTGCCTTTTCCCCACCCAAAGGGTTTTGTTGGGAGGGAAACTGCAGTGGGATAATAACAGTAAAAACGACCACACCAGCCTTACTCCCCAACACTATGGTCTCCATACAAGGTTTTTGTAGGGGAAAAAAAGCAAGCCCGCAAATGATGAAAAATAACATAACGACCACACCAACATTATCCCCAAAAACCCTTTTGCCTCTCCCTACAGGGTTGTGTTAGCCCGGAACTGAAGTGAGGGGTAATAACAGCAACCCCCCCACACCCAACATTAAACCCCCACAACTCTCCCTACCCACAACATACGAACCACAACCCCCGGGGTTCAGGTACTAAACCCCTGTCCCCTTATCGTTTAGTGGCACCTCTGCTTGTTTATTGGGGGAAAGTTGCATCGTCTGCAGGGGCTTTTCCTTTCATAAAAGGGCGATTTTCCCTGTGCAAGTTTGGGACTAAATTTTCCCTAGGATTTTTTCCCAAGGGGTATATAATTATGCATCTCTTCCCCCCTGCGTTTTTAGAGAGAACAGGTTTGGGAAAATATATATATATATTTTTAAATATATATATTTTTATATATATATATTAAAATATATATTTTATAATAGGGAAAAAAATTTTATTATTTTTATTTTAAAAGGGGTTTTTATATATATAAAATAAAATATATATTTTTTTAAATATAATATATATTTTTTTATATATATATTATATTATATATATTTTAAATTTTTTAAATCGGGGGGGTTTCCATATTAAAATAATTAAAAATTAAAATTATAAAAAATTGCACCACGGGAAAATGTTTTTTTTAAAAAAAAATTAAAATCCCAAAATTTTTAAAAAAAAAATATTAAAAATAAAACATATAAATTTATCATCCTTTTTTTTATTTTATAAAAAATTTAATAATTATGGGGGTGGTTATGAATATCCCACTTAGGTTTGAAAATTGAAAACAGATTTTTGGGGGGGAAGTTTGGGGGTCGTTCGTATTTGGGGGGGGACTGCAGCTTTGGGTTTTCCCCTAACAAAATTGTAGGGGAAAAAAATAGTGGGTTAGGGCTTAAAAAAATTTTCCTTGGGGCGGGGGTGTACGGGGTTTTTTTCCCTCAATTTTAAGCTGGGGGAAAATTTAGGAAAGGAGAAATGGGGAGTAATGTTTTGGGGTTGTGGTGTGTTAACAGAATTTCCTATTTTAAATTGGGGGTTTCCCGGGTTTCCCCAAAAAATTTTTGTGAGGGCGAGGAAGGGGTTTGGTGGGGTTTGGACTGTTAAAAAACCCAAAAAGAATTTTGGCTTCCCCAAAAACCCTTGTAGGAAGGCGGGGGGGGGGGCCGTAAAGGGGTTTGGGGGGGGGTTAAAGGGGTTTTTTGCAGGGGGTTTTTACTTCCCCCACACAACCTTTTTAGGGGAAAAAGGGGTGGAGGGGTTTTATTTTGGCGTGGTGTGTTGGGTTTTTACCCAATCATTTTTTGTTCCCCCCAAAAAACCGAGGCAGCCAGTGGGAAATTTAATGTTTAAGGGGGGTGTTAATTTTTATTTTAAAATGAGTTGTAAAGCACCCTTTGGAAGGAAGTGAGGGGGTAATGTTTGGGGGGTTTTTCTTTTTCCCCCACCCGCAATTTCCCCGTTTGGTTAAAAAAAAAAAAAAAAAAATTTAAATAATGTTGGTGTGGTTGTATTTTATTATTTTATTTAGTACCAAACTTGCACACGAAAATCGCTCCTTATGAAAGGAAAAGACTCTGCAGACGATGCAACATTCCCCCAATGACAAGCAGAGGTGCCACTAGAACGATAAGAGACAGTGGTTAGTACCTGAACAGCCGGGTTGTGGTTCGTATGTTGTAGGTAGAGGCAGAGTTGTAGGGAGTAATGTTGGTGTGGTGGTGTACTGTTATTATCCTCACTTCAGCTTCCTGCTACACAACCTTGTAGGGAGAGGCAGAGTGTTTGGGAGTAATGTTGGTGTGGTCGTGTACTGTTATTATCATCACTGCAGCTTGCTGTTTCCCGCTACACAACCTTGTATGGAGACGCATAGTGTTAGGGAGTAATGCTGGTGTGGTCGTGTACTGTTATTATCCTCACTGCAGCTTCCTGCTACACAACCTTGTAGGGAGAGGCAGAGTGTTTGGGAGTAATGTTGGTGTGGTCGTGTACTGTTATTATCCTCACTGCAGCTTGCTGTTTCCCGCTACACAACCTTGTAGGGAGAGGCAGAGTGTTAGGGAGTAATGTTGGTGTGGTCGTGTACTGTTATTATCCTCACTGCAACTTGCTGCTTCCCGCTACACAACCTTGTAGGGAGAGGCAGAGTGTTAGGGCGTAATGTTGGTGTGGTCGTGTACTGTTATCCTCACTGCAGCTTGCTACTTCCCACTACACAACCTTGTAGGGAGAGGCAGAGTGTTAGGGAGTAATGTTGGCGTGGTCGTGTACTGTTATTATCCTCACTGCAGCTTGCTGCTTCCCGCTACACAACCTTGTAGGCAGAGGCAGAGTGTTAGGGAGTAATGTTAGCGTGGTCGTGTATTGTTATTATCCTCACTGCAGCTTGCTGCTTCCCGCTACACAACCTTGTAGGGAGAGGCAGAGTGTTAGGGAGTAATGTTGGTGTGGTCGTGTACTGATATTATCCTCACTGCAACTTCCTGCTTCCCGCTACACAACCTTGATGGGAGAGGCAGAGTGTTAGGGAGTAATGTTGGTGTGGTCCTGTATTGTTATTATCCTCACTGTAGCTTGCTGCTTCCTGCTACACAACCTTGTAGGGAGTGGCAGAGTGTTAGCGAGTAATGTTGGTGTGGTCCTGTACTGTTATTATCCTCACTGCAGCTTGCTGCTTCCCGCTACACAACCTTGTAGAAAGAGGCCGAGTGTTTGGGAGTAATGTTGGTGTGGTCGTGTACTGTTATTATCCTCACTGCAACTTGCTGCTTCCCGCTACACAACCTTGTAGGGAGAGGCAGAGTGTTAGGGCGTAATGTTGGTGTGGTCGTGTACTGTTATTATCCTCACTGCAGCTTGCTACTTCCCACTACACAACCTTGTAGGGAGAGGCAGAGTGTTAGGGAGTAATGTTGGCGTGGTCGTGTACTGTTATTATCCTCACTGCAGCTTGCTGCTTCCCGCTGCACAACCTTGTAGGGAGAGGCAGAGTGTTAGGGAGTAATGTTAGCGTGGTCGTGTATTGTTATTATCCTCACTGCAGCTTGCTGCTTCCCGCTACACAACCTTGATGGGAGAGGCAGAGTGTTAGGGAGTAATGTTAGCGTGGTCGTGTACTGTTATTATCCTCACTGCAGCTTGCTGCTTCCCGCTACACAACCTTGTAGGGAGAGGCAGAGTGTTAGGGAGTAATGTTGGTGTGGTCGTGTACTGATATTATCCTCACTGCAACTTCCTGCTTCCCGCTACACAACCTTGATGGGAGAGGCAGAGTGTTAGGGAGTAATGTTGGTGTGGTCCTGTATTGTTATTATCCTCACTGCAGCTTGCTGCTTCCTGCTACACAACCTTGTAGGGAGAGGCAGAGTGTTAGCGAGTTATGTTAGCGTGGTCGTGTATTGTTATTATCCTCACTGCAGCTTGCTGCTTCCCGCTACACAACCTTGATGGGAGAGGCAGAGTGTTAGGGAGTAATGTTGGTGTGGTCGTGTACTGTTATTATCCTCACTGCAGCTTGCTGCTTCCCGCTACACAACCTTGTAGGGAGAGGCAGAGTGTTAGGGAGTAATGTTGGTGTGGTCGTGTACTGATATTATCCTCACTGCAACTTCCTGCTTCCCGCTACACAACCTTGATGGGAGAGGCAGAGTGTTAGGGAGTAATGTTGGTGTGGTCCTGTATTGTTATTATCCTCACTGCAGCTTGCTGCTTCCTGCTACACAACCTTGTAGGGAGAGGCAGAGTGTTAGCGAGTTATGTTGGTGTGGTCCTGTATTGTTATTATCCTCACTGCAACTTCCTGCTTCCCGCTACACAACCTTGATGGGAGAGGCAGAGTGTTAGGGAGTAATGTTGGTGTGGTCGTGTACTGTTATTATCCTCACTGCAGCTTGCTGCTTCCCGCTACACAACCTTGTAGAAAGAGGCAGAGTGTTAGGGAGTAATGTTGGTGTGGTCCTGTACTGTTATTATCCTCACTGCAGCTTGCTGCTTCCCGCTACACAACCTTGTAGGGAGAGGCAGAGTGTTTGGGCGTAATGTTGGCGTGGTCGTGTACTGTTATTATCGTCACTGCAACTTGCTGCTTCCCATTAATTACAGACATGTTGATGAAAAAACCTGAAACATTGTAAACTTATGTTAAAACGACGATATAAATACTTATTGTAAACATTAACATAAGGTTTATTATAATTTTATAATTAAAGACTTTGGATGTGTGTTGTCATCCCCATGACTGCCCACAGTGCCCACATATGTGTGTTGTCATCCCCATGGCGATCCACAGTGCCCACCTGTTGGTGAAAGTGACTCTTTCGGGTTTGTAACAATAAGAAAAAGCAGAAGGTGGGTGGATGTCCAAAGAATGACGCATAGGTTCGGAATATAATGACACACAGGTTCAGAATATGACGACACACAGGTTCAGAATATAATGACACACAGGTTCAGAATTTAATGACACAGGTTCAGAATATAATGACCAAGGTTCAGAATATAATGACACACAAGTTCAGAATATAATGACACAGGTTCAGAATATAATGACACAGGTTCATAATATAATGAACACAAGTCAAAAATAAAGCACCAGGTTCAGAAT
>NC_069443.1:40163745-40183151 GCF_026875155.1 Cherax quadricarinatus | reverse complement strand
ACTACAACATCAGCGGGTACTACAACATCAGCGGGTACTACAACATCAGCGGGTACAACAGCATCACCGGGTACTACAACATCAGCGGTACTACAACATCAGCGGGTACTACAACATCAGCGGGTACTACAACATCAGCGGGTACTACAACATCAGCGGGTACTACAACATCAGCGGGTACAACAGCATCACCGGGTACTACAACATCAGCGGTACTACAACATCAGCGGGTACTACAACATCAGCGGGTACTACAACATCAGCGGGTACTACAACATCAGAGGGTACTACAACATCAGCGGGTACTACAACATCAGCGGGTACTACAACATCAGCGGGTACTACAACATCAGCGTGTACAAAACATCGCAGGGTACACAACATCACAGGGTACTAACAACATCAGTGGGTACTACAACATCACCGGGTACTACAACATCGCCTGTGTACTACCATCAGCGGGTACTACAAACATCACCGGGTACTACAATAGCGGGTTACTACAACATCAGCGGGTACTACAACATCAGCGGGTACAACAGCATCACCGGGTACTACAACATCAGCGGGTACTACAACATCAGCGGGTACTACAACATCAGCGGGTACTACAACATCAGCGGGTACTACAACATCAGCGGGTATTACAACATCATCTGGTACTACAACATCAGCGGGTACTACAACATCACCGGGTACTACAACATCAGCGGGTACTACAACATCAGCTTGTACTACAACATCACCGGGTACTACAACATCAACGGGCCACTACAACATCAGCGTGGTTACACAAATCAGGGGTACTACAACATCAGCGGGTACTACAACATCAGCGGGTACTACAACATCACCGGGTACTACAACATCAGCGGGTACTACAACATCAGCGGGTACTACAACATCAGCGGGTAGTACAACATCAGCGGGTACTACAACATCAGCGGGTACTACAACATCAGCGGGTACTACAATATCAGCGGGTACAACAACATCGGCGGGTACTACAACATCAGCGGGTACTACAGCATCAGCGGGTACACATCAGCGGGTACAACAACATCAGCGGGTACTACAACATCAACGAGTACTACAACATCAGCGGGTACTACAACATCACCGGGTACTACAACATCAGCGGGTACAACAACATCAGCGGGTACTACAACATCGGCGGGTACTACAATATCAGCGGGTACTACAACATCAGCGGGTACAACAACATCACCGGGTAGTACAAAATCAGCGGGTACTACAACATCAGCGGGTACTACAACATCAGCGGGTACAACAACATCACCGGGTACTACAACATCAGCGAGTACTACAACATCAGCAGGTACAACAACATCACCGGGTACTACAACATCAGCGGGTACTACAACATCAGCGGGTACTACAACATCAACGGGTACTACAACATCAGCGGGTACAACAACATCACCGGGTCTACAACATCAGGGGTAACAAACAACATCACCGGGTACTACAACATCCACCGGTACTACAACATCAGCGAGGCACAACCCTCAAGCATCACGGGTACTACAACATCAGCGGGTACTACAACATCACAGGTACTACAACATCAGCGGGTACTACAACATCAGCGGGTACTACAACATCACCGGGTACTACAACATCACCGGGTACTACAACATCAGCGGGTACTACAACATCAGCGGGTACTACAACATCAGCGGGTACAACAATATCAGTGGGTACTACAACATCAGCGGGTACAACAACATCACCGGGTACTACAACATCAGCGGGTACTACAACATCACCGGGTACTACAACATCTCCGGGTACTACAACATCAGCGGGTACTACAACATCAGGGGTTTAATCATACCCTAACATCAGCGGGTTACTACAAACATCAGCGGGTACTACAACATCAGCGGGTACAACAGCATCACCGGGTACTACAACATCAGCGGTACTACAACATCAGCGGGTACTACAACATCAGCGGGTACTACAACATCAGCGGGTACTACAACATCAGAGGGTACTTACAACATCAGCGGGTTACAACAGAATCACCGGGTTATAACAACTCAGCCGGTACTACATCGCGGGTACTAAACATCAAGCGGGTACTACAACATCAGCGGGTACTACAACATCAGCGGGTACTACAACATCAGCGGGTACTACAACATCAGCGGGTACTACAACATCAGCGGGTACTACACTCAGCGGGTACTAAACAATCAGCGGGTATACTAACTCATTTGGTAACTACACACATCCAGCGGGTACTACAACATCACCGGGTACTACAACATCAGCGGGTACTACAACATCAGCTTGTACTACAACATCACCAGGTACTACAACATCACCGGGTACTACAACATCAGCGGGTACTACAACATCAGCGGGTACTACAACATCAGCGGATACTACAACATCAAAACGGGTACCTACAACATACCGGGTACTACAACATCGCGGGTACTACAACATCAGCGGGTACTCACAAAACATCAGCGGGTAGTACAACATCCAGAGGGTCATACAATCAGCGGGGATACTACAACTCAGCGGGTACTAACAATATCAGGCGGGTACCAACAACTTCGGCGGTACTACAACATCAGCGGGTATACAGCATCAGCGGGTACTTACAACATCAGGGGTACAACAACATCAAGCGGGCCTACAACATCAAGAGTACTACAACATCAGCGGGTTACTACAAAACATCACCGGGTCCTACAACATCAGGCGGGTACAACAATCAAGCGGGTACTACAACATCGGGCGGGTATACAATATCTGGGGTACTTACAACATCAGCGGGTACAACAAACATCACCGGGTAGTACAAAATCAGCGGGTACTACAAACATCAGCGGGTACTACAAATCAAGAGGGTACAAACAACATCAGGGTACTACAACATCAGCGAGTACTACAACATCAGCAGGTACAACAACATCACCGGGTACTACAACATCAGCGGGTACTACAACATCAGCGGGTACTACAACATCAACGGGTACTACAACATCAGCGGGGTACAACAACATCACCGGGTACTACAACATCAGCGGGTACAACAACATCACCGGGTACTACAACATCACCGGGTACTACAACATCAGCGGGTACAACAGCATCACCGGGTACTACAACATCAGCGGGTACAACAACATCACCAGGTACTACAACATCAGCGGGTACTACAACATCAGCGGGTACTACAACATCACCGGGTACTACAACATCACCGGGTACTACAACATCAGCGGGTACTACAACATCAGCGGGTACTACAACATCAGCGGGTACAACAATATCAGTGGGTATACAACATCAGGCGGGTGTACAAACAACATCACGGGGACCTACCAAATCAGCGGGTACTACAACATCACCGGGTACTACAACATCTCCGGGTACTACAACATCAGCGGGTACTACAACATCAGCGGGTACTACAACATCAGCGGGTACTACAACATCAGCGGGTACTACAAATCAAGCGGGTACAACAGCTCACCGGGGACTAATCATCAGCGGTACTACAACATCAGCGGGTTACTTACAAACATCAGGGGTACAACAACATCAGCGGGTACTACAACATCAAGCGGGATACTACAACATCAGGGGTACAACAGCATCAGGTACTACAACATCAGCGGTACTACATCAGCGGGTACTACAACATCAGCGGGTACTACAACATCAGCGGGTACTACAACATCAGAGGGTACTACAACATCAGCGGGTACTACAACATCAGCGGGTACTACAACATCAGCGGGTACTACAACAGCAGCTGGACAACACATCTGCGGGTACTACAAACATCAACCGGTACTACAACATCATTTGGGTACTACAAACATCACCGGGTACTACAACATCAGCTGGTACTACAACATCAGCGGGTACTACAACATCACCGGGTACTACAACATCAGCGGGTACTACAACATCAGCGGGTACTACAACATCAGCGGGTACAACAGCATCACCGGGTACTACAACATCAGCGGGTACTACAACATCAGCGGGTACTACAACATCAGCGGGTACTACAACATCAGCGGGTATTACAACATCATCTGGTACTACAACATCAGCGGGTACTACAACATCACCGGGTACTACAACATCAGCGGGTACTACAACATCAGCTTGTACTACAACATCACCGGGTACTACAAAATCACCGGGTACTATAACATCAGCGGGTACTACAACATCAGCGGGTACTACAACATCACCGGGTACTACAACATCTGCGGGTACTACAACATCAGCTGGTACTACAACATCAGCGGGTACTACAACATCAGCGGGTACTACAACATCAGCGGGTTCTACAGAAGTTTAACTCTTAATATATTACAATATGTTACCACCTCGTATATTACATATATAATTTATTACCGCTGGAACTTTTTTACTAAAAAGGTTAGAAACCAGATTCTGAACCTGTGTCATTATATTCTGAACCTGTGTGCCATTACATTCTGAACCTGTGTGCCATTATATTCTGAACCTGTGTGTCATTATATTTTGAACCTGTGTCATTATATTCTGAACCTGTATGTCATTATATTCTGAACCTGTCATTATACTCTGAACCTGTGTGTCATTATATTATGAACCTGTGTCATTATATTCTGAACCTGTATGTTATTATATTCTGAACCTGTCATTATACTCTGAACCTGTGTGTCATTATATTCTGAACCTGTGTCATTAAATTCTGAACCTGTGTGTCATTATATTCTGAACTTGTGTGTCATTATATTATGAACCTGTGTCATTATATTCTGAACCTGTGTCATTATATTCTGAACTTGTGTGTCATTATATTCTGAACCTTGGTCATTATATTCTGAACCTGTGTCATTAAATTCTGAACTGTGTGTCTTATATTCTGAAACCTGTGTGTTCGTCATATTCTGAACATGTGTGTCATTATATTCCGAACCTATGCGTCATTCTTTGGACATCCACCCACTCTGCTTTTTCTTATTGTTACTAAACCCGAAGAGCACTTTCAACAACAGGTGGGCCACTGTGGATCGCCAGGGGATGACAACACACATATCGTGGGCAACCTGTGGGCAGCATGGGGGGATGGACAACCACATCCAAAGTCTTTAATTTAAAAAATTTTAAAAAAACCTTATGTTAATGTTTACAAAAGTATTTTATCCGTTTTTAAAAAAATAATTTCAAGTTTTTAGGTTTTTCATCAACATGTCTGTAATTAAAGGGGGCAGCAAGTTTCAGTGACGATAATAACATACACGACCAAACCCAAAATTACGCCCCAAACCTCTGCCCCCCTACAATTGTGTACGGGGGCGCAAGCTGCGGGGGAAAATAAACATACAACCCCCCAACTTACCCCAACACCGCCTCTTTCTCAAGGGTTTTGTAGCGGGGAAACAGCAAGCTGCTGAGGGTAATAACAGTACACGACCACACCAACATTACCCCTAACACCCGCCCCTCCATCAAAGGGTTTTGTAGCGGGGGAGGGAATTCATGAATAAAAACAATACAGACCCCCAAATAAATCGCTAACCTCTGCCTTCCCTACAATTGTTACGGAAAGCAAGCTCAGGAGGAAAAACAAACAACCCACCCCATACTCCCCAACACTCTGCCCCTCCCCTCAAGGTTTTAGCGGGGAAACAGAAAATTGCGTAGGGTATATCAGTAACACCACACCAACATACTCCCCAACACTCTGCCTCTCCTACAAGTTTGTGAGCAAACAAAGCTCGTGAGGGTAATAAAATAACACCACACCAACATTACCCCTTAAAACCCCTGCCTCCCCTCAAGGTGTTAGCGGGAACAGCAAACTGCAGTGAGGTAATAAAACAATACACGACCACGCTAACAAACCGCTAACACTCTGCCCCTCCCCCAAAGGGTTGTGTACAGGGAAACACAACTGCATGAGGGTAATAACAATCAACCCCACCAAAAATTTCTCCCCCAACATCTCCTCTCCCACAAGGGTTGTGTAGCGGGGAAAGGAAGTTGCGTGAGGGGAATATCAACACCCACACCAACATTACTCCCCCAACACCTCCTCTCCCCACAATTTGTACGGGGAAACAGCAAGCTGCAGTGAGGGTAATAACAGTAAAAAGACCCCGCTAACATACCCCAACACTCTGCCCCTCCCCTCAAGGTTGGTACGGGAAGCACAACTGCATAATAATAACAAAACACGACCACGCTAAAATTTACCCTAACACTCTCCCTCCCTAAAGGGTTTTGGGGCGGAACAGCAAGCTGCATAGGTTAAAAACGTACACACCACCCAAAAATTTCTCCCTAAAACTCGCCTTCCCTACAAGGGTTGTGTGGGAAGTAGCAAGCGCATAGGATAATAAAAATACACACCACACCCAAAATACGCCCTAACACCTCCTCCCTACAAGGTTGTTAGCGGGGAAACGCATTGCAGTAGGGTAATAAAATACACCCCACCAAAAATTACCTCCCAAACCTGGGGCCCTTTTACAAAGGTTTTGTAGCGGGAAGCACAACTGCAGGAGGATAAAAACAGACAACCACACCAACTTCTCGCTAACACCTGCCACTCCCTACAAGGGTGTAAAGGGAACCAAACTCAGTGAGGATAAAAACAAAAAACCACACCAACATTTCCCCCAAAACTCTGCCCCTCCCCTCAAGGTTGTGAGCGGGGAACAGGGAATTCATGAGGGTAATACAGTACAAAACCACACCAACATTACTCCCTAAAAACCCCTCCTTCCCCCCCTACAAGGTTGTTACGGGGAAGCAGAAACGCGTAGGAAATAAAAACCACCCCTAACATTACTCCCTAACCCTGCCCCTGCCTACAAGGTTGTGTAGCAACAGCAAACTGCAGTGAGGGTTAACTACACGACCACGCCAACTTACTCCCTAACCCCTTCCTCTCCCTAAAAGGTTGTTTTGGGGAATAAAAAGCTGCAGTGAGGATAACAGTACACCCCAACCCAACTTACCCCTAACACCTGCCTCTCCCACAATTTTGTGTAGCGGAAGCGAATTGCGTGGGGGATAATACATACACCCCCACACCAACATTACTCCCTAACACCCCCCCCACAAGTTGTTACGGGAAACAGCAAGCGGGCGTGGGATAATAACATAAAGGGACCACACCCAACATTACTCCCAAAATTTCCCTGCCCTCCCCTAGGGGGAAATTGGTAGCAAAGTGCAGGAGGTTTAATAACAGAACACGACCCCCCAGAATTATCCCTAACCTAAGCGCTCCTACAAGGGTTTTGTGGGAAACAGCAAGCGCTTATATATAACAGTTCACCCCACCAACATACCCCCCAAACACCTGCCTTCCCCAAAATTTTGTGTAGCGGGGAACGAAGTGAGGATAATAACAGTACACCACCACACCAACATTACTCCCTACAACTCTGCCTCTACCTACAACATACGAACCACAACCCGGCTGTTCAGGTACTAACCACTGTCTCTTATCGTTCTAGTGGCACCTCTGCTTGTCATTGGGGGAATGTTGCATCGTCTGCAGAGTCTTTTCCTTTCATAAGGAGCGATTTTCGTGTGCAAGTTTGGTACTAATTCCTCTAGGATTTTCCAAGTGTATATAATCATGCATCTCTCCCGCCTGCGTTCTAGAGAGAACAGGTTTAGGAAATATATATATATATATATATATATATATATATATATATATATATATATATATATATATATATATATATATACACCTATGGGAATAAAATATATATATATATATATATATTATATATATATATATATATATATATATATATATATATATATATGTGTGTGTGTGTGTATATATATTATATATATATATATTATATATATATATATATATATATATATATTATATATATATATATATATATATATATATATGTGTGTGTGTGTGTGTTTATATATATATATATATATATATATATATATATATATATTATATATATATATGCACCTATAGGAATATATGTATATATATACATATATATTTATATATATATATATATATATATATACATATATATATATATATATATATATATATATATATATATATATACATATATATATTATATTATATATATATATATATTATATATATATATATATATATATATACATATATATATATACAGGAAAGGGTAAGGTTATGGGGGTAAAAAAAAGTTTGGGTGTAAAAATTTTGAATATCAGATTGGAGGGAGGGGTAGGGGAGGGGGGGTGAAACGTTTTTCAGATTTTTGGGAGTGGACTTTGTCACGGATGGGTCTATAAAAAGATGAGGTGAATCTAAAAATTGATGAGGGAAAAAAAAAGTGGTGGTGCACTTAGGAGTCTGTGGAAAAAAAGAAATTTTGGCCCTTTGGGGCAAAGAGGGGAATGATGAGAGTATAGTTTTACCAACGCTCTTATATGGGTGTGAAGCGGGGGTGTGAATGTTGCAGGGGAGGAAAAGGCGGGGGGCCCGGGGGAAGATGCCCTTTCCGGAGGGCAAGGTGGTGTAAATTATAATGCAGAGAATTCGAAAGTTTGGGGAAATTTTGGAGGGGGTGGGGGTTTTCCCAAAAAACGGGTTGCCCCAGGGGGCTGGGGGAAGGGGTTTTTTGGGGTTTGGTTCGGACATGTAAAAGAATGGAAGCGAAAAGAATAAATTTCCCAAAGGGGTGTATCATCTGAAGGGGAAAGGGAAAGGGCCGGGGTAGGGTCGGCCTGGGAAAGGGGTTTGGAGGGGGGGGGGTTAAAAAGGAGGTTTTGGTGGAGGGGGTTTGGGAAACTTCCGCAGGCATGCGTGGGGTGTTTTAAAGGGAAAGGAATGGAGAAAAAGGGTTTTTTTAATACTTCCCCGTGCTTTTGGGATTGTGAGAAAAGTAACTTTTATGAAATGATTCGGGAAAAACCGGGCGGCCGGATTGAGTCCTGGAGAGGGGAAAGTACATCCTGCACTCTAAAGGGGGGGGTTTTTTAATGTTGCAGTTTAAAAATTGTAGTGTAAAGCCCTTTCTGGCAAGACAGTGAGGGAAAGTAAATTGATGGTGAAATTTTTTCTTTTTGGGGCCACCTGCCCTTGGGGGGAAAAGGGCCCGGTGTGATAATAAAAAAAAAAAAAAAAATATTATATATTTTAAAAATAATTTTTATATGGTGTGTTTGTGTGTTGTATATATATATTTATATATATATATAAAATATATATATATATATATACACCTATGGGAAAAAAAGTATATTTTATCCAAATAATATATATATATATATATATAAAATATATAAAATTATAAATATAAACATATATATATTTTTTATATATATATAATAAAATATATACATTTATATATATAATTATATATATAAATATATTATTATATATATTTTAAAATATATATATATATTTATAAATATACAAAAATTATATAAAATATATAAAAAATTATTAAAATATATATATATAAAATTATATAAATTTTTATGAAAATTTATATATATATATATTTTACATATATTTTTATATAAATTTTTTATATATATTTATATATTTATAAAAATTATATATATATATATATATATATATATATATATATATGTAAAAAATTATTATTTTTATATTATAAATATATATATATATATATAAAATAAATATATATATGTATAAATATATTTTATAAAATTTATATATATATATATATATATAAAATATAAAAATATATAAAAAAATTATATATTATATAAATATATATTTTTAATATATATTAATATATATTTTTATTTTAAAAATTTAATATTTTATATTATATATTAATATATATTATATTTATTATATATTTTAAATAAAATTTACAGAAAAAAAACAAAAACATGAATAAAAGGGGCAAAAGTTTAAAAGATTGATGAAATTTCCCCCCAGCCCCCTCCGGGCGGGACGTAAAACCAAGTATGCAGCAAGCATTTCCCCCTGGATGGGACGCTGAGGCGCGGGAACATAAAAGTGGCTCCCCTTGGGGCCCCTGGTGGGGGTCAAAGATTTTTAAACCCCAATTCTTTAAGGAAACGTGTGGCTTTTTTTCCCCGATCCCAAGGTCTCTAAACCCCAAATGGGACAAATTGATATGTTGGCTAATGCCCCTTTGTACTATATATTATATATATTTTAAAATGAATTTATATTTTATATATATATTATATATATATATTTATATTTAAATTATATAAAAATATATAAATTTTTTATTTTTTTTATATATATATATATATTTATAATATATATAATATATTTGGGAAATATAGAAGGGAATACCCAAAGGGGGGGGCCTTGGGAAAGAAATCCAAGTTTTTCCTTGAACCCTTTTTTTATCCACTTCCCCGAGGCTATGGGCCCCCAAAATTTTTCCCAGATTTGGCCCCCCATCTTTATATAATATAATATTTTATATATTATAAAATATATATATTTTATATATATATATATATATATAAAATAAAATATAAATAACATATATATATAAATATTTTTATTACTCTTTAAAAATATAAAATTTATTTATATATATTTTATATATGTAAAATATTATATATTTATATGTATAAAATTATATATATATATATGTATAATTATATATATATTATATATAAAAATATATATTTTGTATTTTTAAATATATATATATATATATAAATATATATATATTTTATATATTATAAAAAATAAAATTTTTATATATTTAATTTTTATAAAAATTTTATATTTTTATATAATAATATATATATATTTTTTTATTATATATATATAAAATTTATATATATAATTTTAGTTTTATATTTTATAAAATTATATATATATATAAAAAATATATGTTTTATATAAATTTTATATATATATATATAATATTTTTTAAAATTAAAAATATATATATATATATAAAAATATTATATATATAAAATATTTATATATATAATATTTTAAAAATATATATATATATATAAAAATATATAAATATTATAAAAAAAAAAATTTATTTTTGGCAAAAAACCACTCTGAAAAAATTTAGAAAAATTTCCCAAAGCGCTTTCGTGACTCCTCAAAATTTTTTAAAGGGAAACCTTTTAAAGGGGGTTTAAAGCACCCAAAGGGGAAAGCTATCTAAAGGGGTCGGCCAGAACCTCACTATCGGGATCCCACAAGGGTTAAACACGTGACCGGGGCGAGCCAATTTGGATAGGCCCTTTGGTTTATTATAATATATATATTTTATGTATATTTTATATATATATTATTTATATATATAAAATATTATAATTATTAATAATTTTAAATAAATGTATTTATAATATTATTTATATGTATAAATTATTTATAATATATTTTAATATTATATTTTAATTTATATATAAAAAATGTATATTATTTTTTTTAGTTTTATATATATTTAAAATATATAAATATATATTTTATATATTTATATATAAAATTTTATTATATATATATTATATATAATAATATATTTTAAAAAAAATATTAATAAATATATATTTATATATATTTATTATTTTATATATAAAAAAATACTTTAATATATATATAAATATAAAATATATATATATATTATATGTATAATTAATATATATTTATAAAAAAATTTATATTAAAATTAATAAAATATATATATATATATATTATTTTAATTTTTATATATATATTATAAATATATATATAAATATGATATATATATATAAATTTAAAAATATATATATATATATATATAGGGGAAAAATATATATATGTATTTATATATTATTATATTATATTATATATATATATATATTTTATATTATATATTATTTTATATATAAATATATATATATATATATATATTAAAATATATATATATATTATTAAAATATATATATATTTTAAATATGATATTTTTTTATAAAAAATATAAAAAAAATATTTTAATATATAAAAATATATATAGGGGGTATATTATATAAATTTTATATAATAGAAAAATTTTTTATTTTAATTATATATATATTATATATATATATATATATATATAAAATTTTTATATTTTTATATTATTATAAATTAAAAATTATATATATAAAATATAAAAATTTTATATATATATATATTTTAAAAAATATTTTAAAATTAAATATAAATTTTATATATATATATAATATTATATAATATTATAAAATAAAATATAGTGTGTGTGTGTTGTGTTTTACACCCCACCAAATTTTGGTGGTTAAAGGGGTCGAAAATAAGCCCTGGCCCCCCCCTTTTACAAACCCGTTACGGGGTTTCCCCCCCTCTCCTGCTAAAATGACTTTATCATCCCTTTCTTTTTAAAAACTTTGTATGGTACACAAATAACCTCCCCTTTAGAAGAGGGGAGCTTTTTTGCGACGTTAGGGTTTCCGACTTGGACTTTTTTCCCAAAGTGACACTAAAAAAAAGGGAAGCGGGAAGGGTATTATAGGCAGGGTGGAAAGTAGTAAGTTGAGGAAAGGAATTAGTAGGGGGGGGGGGGGGGAAGAGTGGGAGGGGCCCAAGCAAATATAAGAAAGAGGAGCATTTCCAAGGCAGCGGGTCCCCCACAGAGATTTAAGGCAAGAACATCGGGGGAAATGGAAACAAATAAAAAAAATAAATAAAGAAAAATGAAAAACTCACAGGGCAAAAAGGGAAAAGAAACCCAAAGGGAAAAAGGGAAAAGGGGAAAACATAAGAAAAAAGGAAAAAGGGAACCTCCCAACCCATTGGCGCAGGGCCATGCCCCCCTCCCCCGGTTTACCCCAAAAGGTCCCCCCCTTGGATTACCCAAATGCCCCCACCCAGCCCCCCCGGTCACCTCCACTAAAGGGAAAGGAGCAGGGGCACCAAACCCATTTAGCAAAAGCTGTCGGGCCCAAAATTTACACCACCTACCCCCAATCCGGGTAAACTAAACCTTTTTTTTAAAACTAACAACTTTTTAAAGCCCCCAATAACTGTACTGGGGAGTTTTTTTTCCATTCACCCCAAAACTTTTCCCAAAAACCGTGCTTTCCAATATCCTTCCTGAACCCAAAATTTTTTTCCCAACTTGAAATTTGCTGCGGGGCCCTGTTTTGGTGTAAAATTTTCAGAAACGTTTTTAAATCCCCTTCATTTACCCTTTTTTCCCATTTATACACCTCGTTCATATCCCCCCCCTAATCCTACCCTTTTCGAGAGAGAACAGATTCGGGCCCCTTAGCCCATCCTCTTTGGGAAAGGGATTTCTGATCCCAGGGGGATCTTTCTTTGTCATCCTCCTCGGGTACGTTTTTCCAGAGCATTTTTTCCCAAATTGTGAATTACGGTCCCAAAAGAACGGGCCGGGGGGGCCAAAAGCCCAAAAATGACCCTTCCCCAAGGGAAATTTTAGAGTTGAAGAAAAACCTGCGGATTCTATTATTTTACTTCTAGATATAAAAAACCCAAGAATTCTGTTAGCTTTTTTGCGAACACTAATGCACTGTTGTCTTGGTTTTAGTTTACTGTTTAAACAAAACCCCCTTTAAATCCTTTTGCACAGTAGTTTTTAAGAGCTACTTATTTAGTTTTTTTATGTTTGGGATGGTTAAAATTTTAAAAGGGCCAACATTTAGAAATTTGCATTTTTCAATAAAAAAAAATTTCATTGCCACTTCTCCGACCATTTGGCATCAGGGCCATTCAGCTATCCCCAGAGTGTCTAGTGTCCCCATTAGATTTAAATGGAAGGCCCATTTTTTATGTCATCGCAAATTTGCATATGACCCCTATTTATTTCCTATCTTGTCGATTAGTAAATTGTGAAAACAACGGCCCAAAATGGCCCCCCGAGGAACACCCCTTGGGGAGGGCCCCCATTCGGTTTCTCCCCCTTTAAACAAACTTTGGGTGCCTTTTTTGTCACCCTGCCCTACCCAGGAAAAAAATTCCCATTCCCTGTGCATTTTAAATTTCCCCATAGCCTTGTGTGGAACTTTTATCGAAAGCCTTACTGGGAAAATTCCCTATACACAAAATCATTTAAATTTCCCCTGATTACGTCCTTTAAAAAACCTTTCTGAAAAAAGTTAAAATAAATTCGTAAGTTTGGAAAGCCCCCTTTTGGGAAAAACCCTGTTTTAGATTCATTAATCAATTTGTGCCTATCAAAATGGGTACGAAAATTTCTTTGGGGAAATTTTTGATTCCCTAAATTTTCCCCCTGTGGTGGGAAGGCTTATTGGTCTATAGTTCGAAGTCAAGGGGCCTGTTTACCTGCCCCTTTTAAAAAAGGGGATTACAATTTTCCCTTTTTTCCCCTTATCAGGGACTATGCCATTTGTAGTGATATGTTAAAAAGATTAGCCAAAGGTATGCTTAAAATTCCTCTTTTCTTCCCTTTTAAAACCCTTTTCCAAAAATTCATCAGGGCCTTTAGGATTTGTTAGGGGTTTTGGGTTTCTCTATTTATCTGAGGACCATGTCACAAATTTTCCGCCCAAACTTCATAGTTTTTTCAACCGGGTTTTACATAATCTATTAAATTTTAGGGGAAAATTGCTTGTATTTTTTCCCGGGGGAAAACTGAGAGGGGAAATAAATATTGAGAATTTCCCACATATCCTTATCATGTCCCGTGAACGACCCAAATTATCATTAAGTGGGCCAGGGCTTGTCCCCAATCTTACTTCTGTTGCCTGAAAGAAACCCCTTTTGGGGTTTGTCTTTGAATCCCTTTTCGACCCTTTGCCCCAAAAATCCCCCTTTTTTCTTTTCTTATTCCTTTCTTTTTCTCCCCTTTTAAATTTAAAATTTGATTTTTTTAAATGCCCCTCCCCTTTTTTTGATAGCCTAAATATGCCTCTTTTTTGACCAATGAGATGTTTTTTAATTTTATTGGGTTTTTTTCCTTTTTTGGGGTAATTTTTTTTTAGACTAATTTCCCTAAATCGGGAAAAAAAGTTTTTCTGGGCCCGCTAGAACTATGCTCTGGAAAAAGTTAATTGGCAAACCAAAATCACCTACCTAACCCCTATCAGGACATCCCAATTTAGCCCACCCAGGTTTAAATTTTTCCCGTCCCCCGAAGTCGGGCCCAAACGGAAAAACTGGGGCAGAGATTTGATTGCAGTTTTCTTGGGGGAATTTCCTTATTATTGAAAACTAAGTGATCTGTGATCACTTTCCCCAAGCGCATTTATTAACCTCAAGAATATTAATTAGTGAACTTTGTTTGGGAAAAACCAAAATCAAGCAGTTGTTTTTCCCCTATTTGGTTTTTGTCACAAACCCTTTTCTAAAAAGCAATCCCGAACCGTACCCAAAAAGTCCCTTAGACTCAAGATTTCTTTCATATTGTTCAAAACAAATTTTTCTAAAAATTAAAAAACTCCCCTTATCCAAAATTTTTCCCAAAGGGAGCTTTGCGCTTTTTTTGATTTTAAAATAATATCTTTAAAAGGGAAAAGGGGGAAAAGGGAAAAAAAAGAAAAAAAAGGAAAAGGAAACAGGTTTGGGCACGAGTGTTCGAAGTTTGGAGCATTTTACAAGTGTGGGAGAGGTGGCATCTAGGCTGTTGGTATGGTTACTGCTGTGTGGTTTTCGGCACTACTGTGTGGGTTTGGGGCACTTTCTGTGTTTGGTTTAGGTTTAAACCTGTGTGGGTTTGGGGCAAAATTTCTGTGTCCCCAATATTAAATTTTTTGAAATATTTCACGAAAAATTTAATTTTTTCCTTTTGGGATAAGGTTTTCAAATTTATAGAATTTTTCCAAGAAATTCGGAAGTGAATATTAACAAACTTTTCATGAAGGCCCAAAAAAAAAACTTATGATCTTCCAAAAAAGAGGGCAAGTGTTTCCCGAATCGATTTTTTAGTTATGGGGAGAAATTTTTGTTTATTGACCTTCCCCCTGTTTATAAATTTAACTTCTTTATAAAAAGGTTTTATACTAAAACCCAAAAATGCTCCAGTAAACATAATTTACTATCAGAAACCCCCCGGCCATGAGGTTTCTCCAAGTCCCATAAAACGTCTCGTGGAAATCCACCCAAAAAGTGTCCCAAGCTACTGACGACCACCATTACTTTTGCTTTATAACCCTTTTGTAGCTTAAATAAACCCCTTACCTCCGGTGATAAATATTCACACCCTCGCACCCGCCACCACCCCTTAAATTTTTTACAATGGCTCCAATTTTATATAATCAGCCATCACCTTTTTCAATTTTTAAAAAAATAAAAACCGTTCTTTCTTGTAATTTTAATAAGTAATTGGGTATAACCAGGCAGGAGTCTCCCCGAAAAAAAACAGATTTGCTCTGTTTTCTTCCAAAATTTTTTAGATGTTTTTTGTTTTTTGAAAAGAAAATTTACCAAAAATTGTGCATTTAAAAGGGAAACCTTATGGCGTTTTTTGGTCCGTCCTTGCCATTGTTAAAAAAACAATTGGGGGGATATAATGGAGGAAAGCCCGTTGAAAAAGTATAGTAGGGGGGGAGGGGAGGAACGGGAATTTTTGGTGGTAGTAGCAAAGTAATTTTTTAGTAGTAGTTTGGGGGTTATTTTGGTTTAAAATAAATAAAGTAGAAGTGATAGTAGTAGTAGTGGTTGAAGCAGTATTTTAAAATTCCTCAGAAGGGAAAAAATATCAGGGGCCCTAAAGTTTAAAGTCAACCAAAAACAAAAAAAAAACAACAACCAAAATGAGCTATTTTCACAGAATCAAAGAAAATTTTTTTGGGCAGCCCCTCAGCCTGGGAAAATTATAATTTATAAATTAAAAAAACATTTACAATATCGACAAACTTAGTCTCCTAAACCTTTTTTAACCATTTCCCCAAGATGACTCAGATTTTATATATTGATTCCGGGGAACAATTTTTTTATTTAAAACAAAGGGAAAAATGCTAAACCATTTTTGGGCTGTCCAGCTCTTTTGGCCCAGAGGCATTTGAAATTTTTTCTAAAGGGGGGAAGGACAAAGGGCCTTTTTCCCTTTGGGTCAAAAGGGGCCCATATCAGCATGGGAAAGGAAGGGATTCAGATTTAAGGGAATTGGGGCAAAGGGGCTAATTCCCCAGATCAAAAGCCCCTCACCACTTCAAGGGGCCCCTATCAGCTAAGGGGCCCCTTTTTTAGGGGGAAAATGGCACCCGGTATTCTAATTAAAAAACTCCCGGATTCCCCAAAGGAGGTTTCACAAGTGTTTGAAAATTTTGAAACCAATCAGAGGAGTTTTTTCCATTTTTTCACAGTGCAACAAAATCTGGAAAGGCGTCAGTAAATTTTTTTCTAGGAACCCCCACTTTTCAAATTGTTCCATGAAAACTTCCACACTATACCACTATACCAAAACTATACACTACCCACCCTTTTTCATTGTTTTATAGGAAAATTTCCCCACCCTGCAAATTGGTTTCCGTGGGAAATTTTAAATACACTGCACCTCATCTGTAAAATTGTTAAAAGGAGACCCACACAAGCAAGTTGTTCCCTTAATCTTGCCTACACTTCACCAATCATTTGTAACATTGTTCACAGGAGACCAACCACATGCAAGTTGTTCCATTAATCTTGCCTACACTACACCATCATTTTGTAACATTGTTCACAGGAGACCCACACATGCAAGTTGTTCCATTAATCTTGCCTACACTAACACCATCATCTGTAACATTGTTCACAGGCGACCCACACATGCAAGTTGTTCATTAATCTGCCTACACTACACCCATCATTTGTAACATTGTTCACAGGAGCCCCCACACATGCAAGTTGTTCCATTAATCTTGCCTACACTACACCATCATCTGTAATATTGTTCACAGGACACCCACACATGCAAGTTGTTCCATTAATCTTGCCTACACTACACCATCATTTATAACATTGTTCACAGGAGACCCACACATGCAAGTTGTTCCATTAATCTTGCCTACACTACACCATCATTTGTAACATTGTTCACAGGAGACCCACACATGCAAGTTGTTCCATTAATCTTGCCTACACTACACCATCATCTGTAACATTGTTCACAGGAGACCCACACATGCAAGTTGTTCCATTAATCTTGCCTACACTACACCATCATCCGTAACATTGTTCATAGGAGACCCACACATGCAAGTTGTTCCATTAATCTTGCCTACACTACACCATCATCCGTAACATTGTTCACAGGAGACCCACACATGCAAGTTGTTCCATTAATCTTGCCTACACTACACCATCATCTGTAACATTGTTCACAGGACACCCACACATGCAAGTTGTTCCATTAATCTTGTCTACACTACACCATCATTTGTAACATTGTTCACAGGAGACTCACACATGCAAGTTGTTCCATTAATCTTGCCTACACTACACCATCATCTGCAACATTGTTCACAGGACACCCACACATGCAAGTTGTTCCATTAATCTTGCCTACACTACACCATCATTTATAACATTGTTCACAGGAGACCCACACATGCAAGTTGTTCCATTAATCTTGCCTACACTACACCATCATTTGTAACATTGTTCACAGGAGACCCACACATGCAAGTTGTTCCTTTAAATCTTGCCTACACTACACCATCATTTGTAACATTGTTCACAGGAGACCCACACATGAAAGTTGTTCCATTAATCTTTCCTACACTACACCATCATCCGTAACATTGTTCATAGGAGACCCACACGTGCAAGTTGTTCCATTAATCTTGCCTACACTACACCATCATCCGTAACATTGTTCACAGAAGACCCACACATGGAAGTTGTTCCATTAATCTTGCCTACACTACACCATCATCCGTAACATTGTTCACAGGAGACCCACACATGCAAGTTGTTCCATTAATCTTGCCTACACTACACCATCATTTGTAACATTGTTCACAGGAAACCCACACATGCAAGTTGTTCCATTAATCTTGCCTACACTACACCATCATCCGTAACATTGTTCATAGGAGACCCACACATGCAAGTTGTTCCATTAATCTTGCCTACACTACACCATCATCCGTAACATTGTTCACAGGAGACCCACACATGCAAGTTGTTCCATTAATCTTGCCTACACTACACCATCATTTGTAACATTGTTCACAGGAGACCCACACATGCAAGTTGTTCCATTAATCTTGCCTACACTACACCATCATTTGTAACATTGTTCACAGGACACCCACACTTGCAAATTGTCCCACGAGTGCAGAGTTCTAGAGTTATAAACGAAAATTTTGAAAAATAAAAAAATGTTGAGAATACTCCCAAAATAGAAAATGTCTATTTTGTCTATTTAAAAACGCCCTAAAAACGTCAGTTTAAAAATTTTCATTTTTTCTTTTTTATA
>NC_069443.1:40135141-40163245 GCF_026875155.1 Cherax quadricarinatus | reverse complement strand
GATCTTTGTATTATCGAGAAAAAAAATTTTGGGGGTGGGGGTGAAAGTGGGAGGGGGAACCTCAAAAATTTGATCCGAGGAGATGGAGATGATAAGAAAATGAAATTCAAAAAAAATTCGAAAAAAATCGGAAAAAAATTCGGGGCGCGGGGGCGATCCGGACGACGCTGCAGAAGGCGCAGCAGAAGGCGCGGGGCGGGGCGCGAGGGGCGCGAGGGGCGCGGGCGGGGCGCGAGGGCATGGTGGGGCCGTGGGTCGGCGCGACGGGCGGGGAGGCGTGGGGGGCGCGGGTGGGGGCGCGGGGGGCGCGGGTGGGGGCGCGGGGGGCGCGGGTGGGGGCGCGGGGGGCGCGGGTAGGGGGCGCGGTTGGGCGTGGGGGGGGGCGCGGGGGCGCGGGTGAGGGGTCGTGGGCGGGGGTCGTGGGCGGGTCGTGGGCGGGGGTCGTGGGCGGGGGTCGTGGGCGGGGGTCGTGGGCGTTGGTCGTGGGCGGGGGGTGGCGGGGGTCGTGGCGGGTCGTGGGCGGGGTCGTGGGCGGGGTTAAGGTCATTAGCACATAGGTGTGAAAAAAAGGTCATTAGCACATAGGTGTGAAAAGGCGGCATCCTTTGATGAGCCACACAGCCGCCTCCAGTACTACTAATATTTATTTACGATTATGGATAAAGTAACCAGATATCCTGAAGCAATTCCCATGCGCAGTATTAATACTAAAGCTATTCTCAAAGCTTTAACCAAATTCATTTCTTGTTTTGGCATTCCTAAAACTATTCAAAGTGATCAAGGTACTAACTTCACTGCCAAAGCATTTAGGGAAGTATTAACTAGGTTAGGGATAATCCACAACTTATCCACTGCCTATCATCCTCAGTCCCAAGGCGCCTTGGAAAGATTCCATCAGACGTTAAAAACTATGATGAGAACTTTTTGCATACCCAGTCTGGTCACCTCCACTCAAGGAAGGAGCATTGCACCAGACCCAGCAGCACAAGCTAGTCAGGTCCAACTCACACCCACCCAAACCCACTCATGTATTTATCTAACCTATTTTTAAAACTACACAACGTTTTAACCTGAATAACTGTACTCGGGAGTTTGTTCCACTCATCCACAACTCTATTACCAAACCAGTGCTTTCCTATATCCTTCCTGAATCTGAATTTTTCCAACTTGAAACCATTGCTGCGAGTCAAGTCTGGGCTGGAAATTTTCAGCACGCTGTTTACATCCCCTTTATTTATTCCTGTTTTCCATTTATACACCTCGATCATATCACCCCTAATTCTAAGCCTTTGGAGAGAGTGCAGATTCAGAGCCCTCAGTCTATCCTCATAGGGAAGATTTCTGATACATGGGATCATCTTTGTCATCCTCCTCTGTACGTTTTCCAGAGCATTTATATCCATTCTGTAATACGGTGACCAGAACTGAGCAGCATAGTCTAAATGAGGCCTAACCAAGGATATATAGAGTTGAAGAACAACCTGAAGACTTCTATTATTTATGCTTCTAGATATGAAGCCAAGAATTCTGTTAGCTTTATTGCGAACGCTAATGCATTGTTGTCTTGGTTTTAGATTACTGCTAACCAGAACTCCTAAATCCTTTTCGCAATCATTAGTATTAAGATCTACCATTGCATCATTCTATTTAAATCATCCTGGAGTGCTCTAGTGTCCTCATTAGAATGAATTAGCGACGGCTATTTGGATGGTCATCAGCAATTTAGCTTATGTCGCTCAATTTATTCCTCTCATCTATGTCGTTTATGTAAATTGTGAACAACAACGGGGCCCCCAACCTTACCCTGAAAGAAACTCAGCTTGTGACGTGCCCCCATTCTGGATTTCTCCCCAACTTTATGCAAACTCTCTGCTGCCTATTTGTCAGCTATGCCTCTACCCAGGAAAAAATTTCTCCTCCTATTCCGTGTGCCTGAAGTTTCCTCATTAGCCGCTGGTGTGGAACTCTATAGAAAGCCTTACTGAAGTCCATTAAATAAACATTCCATATTCATTACCCAGGTTCTCTCCTCAAACACCTTAGTGAATAAAATTAGTAAATTCGTAAGACAGGAACGCCCCTTTGTAAACCGTGTTGAGATTCATTAATCAATCTGTGCCTGTCAAGATGGCTACGAATTGCTTCGGCAATTATTGATTCCACAAAATTCTCCAACTATGGAGGTAAGGCTTATTGGGTCTATAGTTCGAAGCCAAGGACCTGTCACCTGCCTTGTAAATAGGTATAACATTTGCCATTTTCCACTTATCAGGCACTATGAAGAAGTTTGGTAAACAAGCGACGCCACAAGTTAATTATTCCATCTTTCCACATGTGAGAGAGATTACTGAGCCGGCTTAACGAACGTACAGATAACATATTTGTGATTACCCGTTATCAGAGTTCCCTGTATAGCAATGAGGTGTTATCATAGAGTTATCTTATCAGTGGAAGGTAACACTTGGCCTACTTGCTTGCGTGAGCTTAACAGTCAATAACAAACTCTCAGGTGATCACTGTCTCAGCTCTAACAAGTCATCATTTACTCTCAGTTGTTTAAACAACTTTTAAGGTATAATTGAGTGATGTTTTTTCTTCATTCATTATGGAATATATAAAGACTGATAATTAAAACTTTCGCTAGTATGTGGATGATAACTTCACATGGAATGATGACTAAACGTCACATGGAATGATGGACTAACTTCACATGGAATGATGACTAACTTCACATGGAATGATGACTAACTTCACATGGAATGATGACTAACTTCACATGGAATGATGACTAACTTCACATGGAATGATAACTAACTTCACATGGAAATGGAGACTAACTTCACCTGGAATGATTGGGGCACCTAACTTCACATGGAATGATGACTAACTTCACATGGAAGAAATGATAACTGACTTTCACAAATAAAGTAATATTCCGGAAAAAAAAAAAAAAAAAAAAAGAAAAAAAAATTAATTGAGTGTCAGTGTCACAAAACTCATTACTCCTTTGTGACATAGTTTGTAAAATACTACTTTGGTTCACAAGTGGAATAAGTGCCACACAGCCACTTTGGTTTCACAGTGGACTAGTGCACACGTACTTTGGTTCACAAGTGGAATAAGTGCACACAGCACTTTGGTTCACAAGTGGAATAAGTGCACACAGCACTTTGGTTCACAAGTGGAATAACGTGTCACAGTACTTTGGTCTCAAGTGGAATAGTGCACACAGTAACTTTTGGTTCAACAAGTGGAATAAGTGCACACAGTACTTTGGTTCACAAGTGGAATAAGTGCACACAGCACTTTGGTTCACAAGTGGAATAAGTGCACACAGTACTTTGGTTCACAAGTGGAATAAGTGCACACAGTACTTTGGTTCACAAGTGGAATAAGTGACACAGTACTTTGGTTCACAAGTGGAATAAGTGACACAGTCTTGGTTCACAGTGGAATAAAGGTGCACACAGTACTTTGGTTCACAAGTGGAATAGTTGCACACAGTTACTTTTGGTTCAAAGTGGGAATAAGTGCACACATGCACTTGGTTCACAAGATGGAATGACGTGCACACAGTACTTTGGTTCACAAGTGGAATAAGTGCACACAGTACTTTGGTTCACAAGTGGAATAAGTGCACACAGTACTTTGGTTCACAAGTGGAATAAGTGCACACAGCACTTTGGTTCACAAGTGGAATAAGTGCACACAGTACTTTGGTTCACAAGTGGAATAAGTGCACACAGTACTTTGGTTCACAAAGTGGAATAAAGTAGCACACAGCCTTTGGTTCACAAGTGGAATAAGTGCACACAGTACTTTGGTTCACAAGTGAATATAAGTGCACACAGTACTTTGTTTCGTTCACAATTGGAATAGTGCATCACAGTTACTTTGGTGCACAGTGGAATAAGTGCACACAGCACTTTGGTTCACAAGTGGAATGAGTGTCACAGTTACTTTGGTTCACAAGTGGAATAAGTGGCACACAGATAACTTTGGTTCAAAGTGGAATAGTGCACACAGTAACTTTGGTTCACAAGTGGAATAAGTGTACACAGTTACTTTGGTTCCACAAGTGGAATAGTGCACACAGTACTTTGTTCACTAGTGGAATAACGTACACACATTCATTTGGTTCACAGTGGAAAAAGTGACCAGTTACTTTGGTTCACAAGTGAATAAGTGTACACAGACTTTGTTTTTCCCCCCCCCCCACCCTACCCCAATAAAAGTTGGGGGGTAATAAAGTGCACACAGAACTTTGTTCACAAGTGGAATAATTGCACACAGTACTTTTGGTTCACAAGTGGAAATAAGCGTTCAAAGCACTTTGGTTCACAAGTGGAATAAGTGCACACAGTACTTTGGTTCACAAGTGGAATAAGTGCACACAGTACTTTGGTTCACAAGTGGAATAAGTGCACACAGTACTTTGGTTCACAAGTGGAAAAGTGCCACACAGTTACTTTGGTTCCACAAGTGGAATAAGTGCACACTTCAGACTTTGGTTCACAAGTGAATAAAGTGCACACAGTACTTTGGTTCACAAGTGGAATAAGTGCACACAGCACTTTGGTTTACAAGTGGAATAAGTGTACACAACACTTTGGTTCACAAGTGGAATAAGTGTACACAACACTTTGGTTCACAAGTGGAATAAGTGTACACAACACTTTGGTTCACAAGTGGAATAAGTGTACACAACACTTTGGTTTCACAAGTGGAATAAGTTGTACACAACCACTTTGTTCACAAATGGAATAAGTGTACCCAACACTTTGGTTTACAAGGGAATAGGTTGTACACCAACACTTTGGTTCACAAGTGGAATACATTGTACACAACACTTTGGTTCACAAGTGGAAATAAGTGTACACAACACTTGTCACAAGTGGAATAAGTGTACAGGGAACACTTTGGTGTTTCACAATGGTGAATAAGTGTACACAACACTTGGTTTACAAGTGGAAATAATTGTACCACAACACTTTGGTTCACAAGTGGAATAAGTGTACACAACACTTTGGTTCACAAGTGGAATAAGTGTACACAACACTTTGGTTTACAAGTGGGATAATGTACAAACACAACACTTTGGTTTACAAGTGGAATAACGTGTACACAACCTTTGGTTTACAAGTGGTATAAGTGTACACAACACTTTGGTTCACAAGTGGTATATTAAGTGTACACAACACTTTGGTTCACAAGTGGTATATTAAGTGTACCCAACACTTTGGTTTCACAAAGTTGGTATATTAAGTGTACACAACACATTAGGTTACAAGTTGGTATTAATATTAAGTGTACACAACACTTTGGTTCACAAGTTGGTTTATTAAGTGTACACAACACTTTCGGTTCACAAGTGAGTATATTAAGTGTACAAACACTTTTGGTTTTCACAAGTGGTATATTAAGTGTACACAACACTTTGGTTCACAAGTGGTATATTAAGTGTACACAACACTTTGGTTCACAAGTGGTATATTAAGTGTACACAACACTTTGGTTCACACGTGGTATATTAAAGTGTACACAAACTTTGGTTCACAAGTGGTATATTAAGTGTACACAACACTTTGGTTCACAAGTGGTATATTAAGTGTACACAACACTTTGGTTCACAAGTGGTATATTAAGTGTACACAACACTTTGGTTCACAAGTGGTATATTAAGTGTACACAACACTTTGTTCACAGTGGTATATTAAGTGTACACAACATTTGTTTACAGTGGTATATTAAGTGTACACACACTTTGGTTCACAAGTGGTATATTTAAGTGGGTACACAACACTTTGGTTCACCAAGTGTATATAAGTGTACACCAACACTTTTGGTTTACAGTGGAATATTAAGTGTACACAACACTTTGGTTCACAGTGGTAATATTAAGTGTACACAACCACTTTGGTTCACAAGTGGTATATTAAGCGTACACAAAACTTTGGTTCACAAGTGGTATATTAAGTGTACAACAAAATTTGGTTCACAAAGGGGTATATTAAGTGTACACAACACTTTGGTTCACAAAGTGGTATATTAAGTGTACACAACCACTTTGGTTTACAAGTGGTATATTAAGTGTACACAACACTTTGGTTCACAAGTGGTATATTAAGTGTACACAACACTTTGGTTCACAAGTGGTATATTAAGTGTACACAACACTTTGGTTTACAAGTGGTATATTAAGTGTACACAACAAACTTTGTTAAAGACAATAGGAAAAACAAAAGTGAAATTTTATTATTTTCATTTATTTTTCAGCTTAGGTAAACTTGTGTACCTGTGGGTGTACCTGTGGGTGTACCTGTGGGTGTACCTGTGGGTGTACCTGTGGGTGTACCTGTGGGTGTACCTGTGGGTGTACCTGTGGGTGTACTTGTGGGTGTACCTGTGGGTGTACCTGTGGGTGTACCTGTGGGTGTACCTGTGGGTGTACCTGTGGGTTTGTACTGTGGGTGTACTTGGGGGTTACCTGTGGTGTGTACCTGTGGGATGTACCTGTGGGTGTACCTGTGGGTGTACCTGTGTGGTGTAACCTGTGGGTGACCTGTGGGGTTGTACTGTGAGTGTACTTGTGGGTGTACCTGAGGGGTGTACCTGTGCGTGTACCTGTGGGTTGTACCTGTGGTTGTACTTGTGGGGTGTACCTGTGTGTGTACCTGTGGGTTGTAATGTGGGTGTATTTGGGTGTAACTGTGGGTATACCTGTGGTGACTGTGGGTGTACCTGGGGTGTACCTGTGGGGGTGTTCCTGTGCGTGGTTTACTGTGGGTGTGTGTACCTGTGCCGTGTACTGTGGGTGTACCTGTGGGTGTACCTGTGGGTGTACCTGTGGGTGTACCTGTGGGTGTACCTGTGGGTGTACCTGTGGGTTGTACCCTAGTGCGTGTACCTAGTGGGGGGTTTTGGTTGAACCCCCTTGTGGGTGTGTACCGTTGGGTGTACCTGTGGTGTACCTTGTGGAGTGTACCTGTGGGTCTCTGTGCGGGTGTACTGTGGGTGTACCTGTGGGTGTACTGTGGGGTGTACCTGTGGGTGTACCTGTGGGTTGGTACCTGTGGGGTTTTTGTACCTGTGGGTGTTAAATGTGGGTGTACTTGTTGGGGGTGTACCTGTGGGTGTACCTGTGCGTGTAACCTGTGGGATGTACCTGTGCGTGTACCTGTGCGTGTGTACCTGTGCGTGTACTGTGGGGGTACTGTGGGTTTTTTGTACTTGTGGGTGTACTTGTGGGATGTATACTTGTGGGTTTTGTACTTTGGGAGTTTACTTGTAGGTGTACCTGTGGGTGTACTTGTGGGCGCATTGTGGGTTGTACTTGTGGGCCGTATTGTGGGTTTCGTGTACTTGTGGGTGTACTTGTGGGTTGTACTTGTTGGCGGTGTACTGTGGGTGTACTTGTGGGTGTACCTGTGGGCGTACTTGTGGGTGTACTTGTGGGCGTACTTGTGGGTTTACTTGTGGGTGTACTTGTGGGTGTATTGTGGGTGTCTTGTGGTGTTGTAGCTTGTGGGTTGTTATTGTGGGGGTGTACCTGTGGGCGTACTTGTGGGTGTACTCACCTGCCAGTACTCACCTGCCAGTACTCACCTGCCAGTATTCACCTGCCAGTACTCACCTGCCAGTACTCACCTGCCAGTACTCACCTGCCAGTACTCACCTGCCAGTATTCACCTGCTCAGTACTCACCTTGCCAGTACCTCACTGCCAGTACTCACCTGCCAGTAATCACCTGCCAGTACCAACCTGCCCCAGTACCTCACCTGCCAGTACTCACCTGCAGTACTCACCATGCCAGTACTCACCTGCCAGTACTCACTGCCAGTATTCACCTGCCAGTACTTCACCTGGCCAGTACTCACCTTGGCCAGTATCACTTGACAGTACTCACCTGCCAGTACTCACTGCAGTATTCACTGCCAGCGCTCACCTGCCAAGTACTCACCTTCCAGTACCTCACCTGCCATTACGCACTGCCAGTAATTCCACCTGCCAGTACTCACTTCCAGTACTCACCTGCCAGTACTCACCTGCCAATACTCACCACTGCCGTATTCACCTGCCTGTATCACTGCCAGTACTCACCTGTCAGTACCTCACTGCCATTACTCACCTGCCAGTACTCACCTTCCAGTTAGTCACCTGCCAGTAGTACTCACCTGCTAGTATTCACCAGCCAGTACTCACCTGCCAGTACTCACTGCCAGTACTCACCTGCCAGTATTCACCTGCCAGTACTCACCTGCCAGTACTCACCTGCCAATACTCACCTGTTAGATATTCTCCTGCCCAGTACTCACCTGCCAGTTCTCACTGCCAGTAGTCACCTGCCAGTATTCACTGCCATTACTCAACTGCCTAGTACGCACCTTGCCAGTACTCCCCCCCCCCACCTGCAGTATTCACCTGCCAGTATTCACCTGCCAGGACTCACCTGCGTACTCACCTGCCAGTACTCACTGTGCAGTAATCACTGCCAGTACTCACCTGCCGTATTCACATGCAGTACGCACCTGCCAGTTACTCACCTTGCCAGTATCACCTGCCTGTACTCACCTGCCATTATTCATGGATTTACATCATCTTTTGGTACTCATCAGTCGTTATTTCATGTAATATTCTCTATCATTACTCACCAATTTGTACTCACAATATTTGTGTGAAGAGGTGGTGGTGATAGCTCCTGGCCCCGCCTCTTCACTGTTGCTACTGGGTCCTCTCTCTCCCTGTTCCATGAGCTTTATCATACCTCGTCTTAAAACCTTGTATGTATTCTCGAATTTATTCTCAAATATATATAAATCATCGAATGCTACTCTTGTAATAACAATACTGCTCACTCATTACTCAGTCTCACTCACCTCCCAGTCTCGAGTACCTACTCACCGTACTGAGAGTCGCTCAACACACTTGGCATTTGTGGCGAGTAGTGTAGAGCATCACTTCGGGGAACCTTGACCAGTCTTCCTGTAGTGGATCGAATCTGTGACTGCGATCTTTCTGTGTATATACCCGCTGTTTCTGTGTGGTACATTTATGTATATAATACATGTATGTATATATATATGTATATTTATATATATATATATATATATATATATTATATATATATATATATATATATATTTCATTATATATATATATATATATATATTATATATATATATATATTATATAATATGTATCTATATACATATATATATATATATATATATATATATATATATATTTATATATATATATATATATATATATTATATATATATATATATAATATATGTGTGTGTGTGTTGTGTTCGTGTGTGATGTCTTTAGTGTGTGTGTTGTTGTGTGTGTGTGAGTGTGTGTATGCGTGTGTGTGTGTGTGTGTTTTGTGTGTGTGAGTGTATGTGTGTTTGTGTGCGTGCGTTAGTGTGTGGTGTGTATGTGTGTGTGTGTGTTGTATGGTGGTGTGGTGTGTAGTGTCTGTGTTGTGTGTGTATGAATGTGTCGGTGTGGTGTGCGTGTGTGTGTGTATATATATGTGTGTGTGTGTGTGAGTGTGCGTTGTGTGGTGTGATATGCATGTGTAGTGTGTGTGTGTGTGTGTGTGTGTGTGTGTGTGTGTGTGTGTGTGTGTGTGTGTGTGTGTGTATGTGTGTGTCGTGTGTGTGTGTGTGTGTGCGTTTGTGTCTGTGTGTGTGTGTGTGTGGGTGTGTGTGTGTGTTGTGTGTGTATGTACTCACCTAGTTGTATCACCTAGTTGAGGTTGCGGGGGTCGAGTCCCAAGGCTCCTGGCCCGCTCTTCACTGGTCGTACTAGGTCACCTTCTCCTGAGCCGTGAGCTTTATCATACCTCTGCCTTAAAGCTATGTTATGGATCCTGCCTCCACTACATTCGCTTCCCAAACTATTCCATTTCCTGATAACTCTGTGTTGAAGGGAAATACTTCCTAAATCCTTGTGATTCATCTGTTGTCTTTCACTTCAATTGGTCATCCTTGTTTGCTGTGTCCTTCTCGGGACATCCTGGTCTTTGTACACCTTCGTCAATTCTCTCAGTATTTTGTATGGCGTTATCATGTCCCCCTATCTCTCCTGGTCTACAGTGTCGTCACGGTTGATTTCCCTTAACCTCGCCTCGAGGACATCCTCTAGCTCTGCTGGGACTAGTCTTGTTGCAATAAACCTTTGCACTTTCTCTGTATCTTTACGTGCTTGCTAGGTTGGGGTTCCAAAACTGGTGCCGCATACTTCCAATATGGGCCTAACGTTACACGGTTGTACAGGGTCCCTGAACGATTACTTAATTAAGATGTTCGGAATGCTGTTCTGAGTTTGCTAGGCGCCCCATATGGCTGCAGCAGTATTTGGGTTGATGTGCGCTTCAGGAGATGTGCCTGGTGTTATACTCACCCCAAGAATCTTTTTTTTCAAACGAGATTTGTATTTCATCTGCCCCCTAGGACTGTACTCCGTCTGCGGACTTCTTTGCCCTTCCCCATCTCATACTTTGCACTTGGGCGGGGTTGACTCCAGGAGCCAAATTGCTGGACCAGATCTGCAGCCTGCCCAGATCCCTTTGTAGTTCTTGCCTTTGTCCTTCGATTCGAATGAATTCTTCTCATTCAACTTCAGGTCATCTGCAAACAGGGGACACTCGGAGTCTATTCTTCCGTCATGATCGTCCATAAATACCAGAAATAGAACCGTCCCAGGAGGACTGACCCCTTTGGGACCCCGCTGGTCACAGGTGCCACTTTGACACCTCGCCACGTACCATGACTCGCTGCTGTCTTCCTGACAAGTATTCCTGATTCCATTGTAGTGCCTTCCCTGTTATCCCTGCTTGGTCCTCAGTTTTTGGCACTTAATCCTCTTGTGTGGAACTCTGTCAAAAGCTTCTTGCAAGTCCCTCAAGAAAATGCAATCTCCCCACCCTCCTCTCTCTCTTTCTTAGTGCTGTCACCATGTCTTAGAAACTCCAGTAGGTTGTTGACAACAGGATTTCCCGTCCCTGAACCATGTTGACTGCTGCTGATGGATCATTCCTTATTTAGGTGTTCACCATCTTCTCCTGATAATCTACTCCATGACTTTGCATGCTTACATGTTTCAGTGACACTGGTCTTGTAGTGTAGACTGCTTCATGTCTGTCTCCTTTTATAAAAGTTGGGACTACATTTGCTGTCTTCCTGCCTCAGACAATCTCCCTGTTTCGTATATGTATTGGAATGGTTGTTTGTTAGGGGTTACACATAGCTCCTATCCTCTTCTCAGGACCATGGAGAGATGTTATCTGGCCCCACTACCTTTGAGGTAATCTAGCTCACTCAGAAGCCTCTTCCACTCTTCCTCGGTGTTGTGTACTGTGTTCAGTATTGGTGGTGTGCCCACCTCTCTGTCTTTCTGAGTCCTTCTGTATCCTCACTGTGAACACTTCTTTGAATCTCTCTCTGTTGAGTTCCTCGCATACTTCTCGGTCTTCTTGTTGTCTCTCCTCCTTCCTTCCTTAGCCTGTTTACCCTGGTCCTTAACTGTTGTTTTTCTCCTGATGTGGCTGTTAAAACAGCTTCGGGTCAGATTTTGGCTTTCCGCTGCTATGTCGTTTTTCATGTTGTCTGGCCTCCCTTCTTATCTGTGCATATTCATTTCTGGCTTACGATGCTCTCTTATTCTCCTAGGTCTTTGCCTTCTATATTTCTTCCAATTCCTAGACACTTGGTTTTTGCTTCCCTGCGCCTTTGTGTGAAACCATGGGCTCAATCCTGGCTTTGTCTTATTCTGTTACCCTTGGGTACAACCTCTCCTCAGCTCCTTGCACATTGTGCTACATATTCCTTCATCTCATTAACTGGATTCCCTGCCAGTTCTCTGTCCCAATTGAACCCCGTTAAGGAAGTTCCTTATTCCGTGTGTACCTTTCTTGTAGTTTGGCTTCATTCGTCCTGGCTTTCCTGCTTCCCCCTCCTCTTGTTGCTCTTACTGTTGTATTCGAGCTTAAAACCACGTGATCGCTGGTCCAAAGGGGTCTTTCATTATGTGCTGTGATGTCCTCAATATCTGCACTACTCAAGGTGAATATAGGTCCAGTCTTGCTGGAGTTCATCCTCTCTCTCTCTCTGTAGTATCCCTACGTGTTGGCACCATGAAGTTTTCAGTTACACCTCCATCATCTTTGCCCTTCATGTATCTTGGCCCCCATGTGGCTCCAAGTTCTCCCAATCGATTCCTTGCGGTTAAAGTCACCCATGATCAGGTGCTTTGCTGCATGCATGAGCTCTTCTGGCGACTGCAGGCCAGTGTTGTTGTGTGTGTGTGTTATGTGTGTGTGTGTTGTGTGTGTGTTAGTGGTGGTGTGTGTGTGTGTGTGTTATGTGTGTTGTGTGTGTTGGTATATTGTGTGTGTGGTGTGTCGTGTGTGTGTTGTGTGTGTAGTGTGTGTGTTTGGTGTGTTGTGTGTGTGTGTGTTTGTGTGTTGTGGGTAAGTGTGTAATCACCTAAATTGTACTCATCTAATTGTAGTTGCAGAGGTCGAGACTCAGCTCCTGGCTCCGCCTCTTCCTGGTAGGTCCTCTCTGTCCACTGCTCCATGTAGTTTTATCATACCTCGTCTTAAAGCTATGTATGGGGTCTGCCTCCACTAATCACTCGCCAGATGTTTCGATTACCTGAACCACTTCTATGACTGAAGAAATACTTCTAAACCCTGTGAGGTCAGCTGAGTCTCTCAATCCAATTGTGACCCCTAGTTTCTGTGTCACATCTCTGGAACATCTGGTCTGTCCACCTTGTCAATTCCTCTGCATTTATTTTTATATGTCGTAATCCATGTTTTCCCTAACTCTCCTGTCGTCGTTTCGTCTGTCCGATTTCTCTAACCTTTCTTAGTAGGACAATCTCTAGCTCTGGGACTAGGTCCTTGCTGCGAACCTTTGCACTTTCTTAATATCATGATGAGCCTTGACAGGTGCTGGATCCAAACTGGTCCTGCAGACTCAACTACGGGCCTCCTGACATACAAGGTGTATACAGTCTTGAACGATCTGTGTGTGTGTTTGTATGTGTGTGTGTGTTGTGTGTGTGTGTGTGTGTGTTGCTTGTGTGTGTGTGTGTGTGTGTACTCACCTAGTTGACTCACCTAGGTTGAGGTTGCGGGGGTCGAGCCCGAGCTCCTGGCCCCCGCCTCTTCACTGATCGCTACTAGGTCACTCTCCTGAGCCGTGAGCTTAATCATACCTCTGCTAAAGCTATGTATGGATCTGCCTCCACTACATCGCTTCCCAAACTATTCCACTTACTGGAAATACTCTGTTGGCTGAAAGAAATGCTTCCTAACATCCCAGTGATTCATCTGTGTTCTTCAGCTTCCAACAGCTGTCCCCTTGTTACTGTGTCCAATCTCTGGAAACTCCTGTCTTTGTCAACCTTGTCAATTCTTCAGTATTTTGTATGTCGTTATATGTCCCCCTATCTATCCTGTCCTCAGTGTCGTCAGGTTGATTTCCTTAACCTTCCTGTAGGACATACTCTTAGCTCTGGGGACTAGTCTTGTTGCAAACCTTTGCACCTTTCTCTTGTTTCTTCACGTGCTTGGCTAGGTGTGGGTTCCAAACTGGTTGCCGCATACTCCAATATGTGTGTGTGTGTGTGTGTGTGTGTTGTGTGTGTTGTGTGTGTGTTGTATGTGTGTTGTGTGTGTTTGTGTTGTGTGTTGTGTGTATGTGAGTGTGTGTGTGATTGTGTGGGTGTGTACTCACCTAGTTGTACTTCACCTAGTTGAGGTTGCGGGGGTTCGAGTCCGAGCTCTGGCCCCCGCCTTCTTCACTAATCGCTACTAGGGTATAGTATGTATGTATGTGTAGGTGTGTATGTGTGTGTGTATGGTGTGTGTGTGTGTATCTGTTTGTGGTGTGTGTGTTGTGTGTGTGTGTGTGTGTGTGTGTGTGTTATGTGCGTGTGTGTGTGTGTATGTGTGTTTGTGTGTGTGTGTGTATGTGTGTGTGTGTATGTGTGTGTGTGTGTGTGTGTATGTGTGTAGTGTGTGTATGTGTGTGTGTGTGTGTGTGATGTACTCACTAGTTGTATCCCTAGTTGAGTTGCGGGTTGGTAGAGTCGAGCTCCTGCCGCTCTTCACTGATCGCTACAGGTACTCTCCTGAGTCGTGAGTTTATCTACCTTGCTTAAGCTATGTATGATCCTGCCTCACTTACATCGCTTTCCCAAACTATTCCACTTAATGGCTACTCTGTGGCTGAGAAATACTTCCTAACATCCCTGTGATTCATCTGTGTCTTCGCTTCCAACTGTGTCCCCTTGTTACTGTGTCCAATCTGTCGGACATCCTGTCTTTGTCCACCTTGTCAATTCCTCTCAGTATTTTGTATGTCGTTATCATGTCCCCCCTATCTCTCCTGTCCTCCAGTGTACGTTCAGGTTGATTTCCCTTAACCTCTCTCGTAGGACATACCTCTGAGCTCTGGGACTAGTCTTGTTGCAACCTTTGCACTTTCTTAGTTTCTTCATGTGCTTGGCTAGGTGTGGGTTCCAAACATGGTGCCGCCATACTCCAATATGGGCTAAACGAACGGTGTACAGGTCCTGATGATTCCTTATTAAGATGTCGGGAATGCTTGTTCTGAGGTTTGCTAGGCGCCCATATGCCTTGCAGCAGTTATTTTGGTTGATGTGCGCTTTCAGGAGATGTGCCCGGGTGTTATACTCCACCCTGACTTTGCACTTGGTGGGCATTGAACTCCAGGGCCAATTGCCGGACAGGTCTTCAGCCTGTCAGATCCGTTTGTAGTTCTTGCCTGGTCTTCGATCGAGTGAATTCTTCTCATATCTTCACGTCACCTGCAAACAGGGGACACCTCAAGAGTCTATTCCTTCCGTCATGTCGTTCACAAATTACCAGAGAAACAGCACTGGTCTAGGACTGACCACTGCGGGACCGCTTGTCACAGGTGCCCAACTCTGACACCTCGCCCGTACATGACTCCGCTGCTGTCTTCCTGACAAGTATCCCTGATCCATTGTAGTGCCTTCCCTGTTATCCCTGCTTGCGTCCTCCAGTTTTTGCACCTATCTCTTGTGTAGAACTGTGTCAAACGCCTTCTTGCAGTCCAAGAAAAATGCCAATCACCCCCCCTTCTCTATTGTTTACTGCTGTCACCCATGTCATAGAAACTCCAGTGGTGGTGTGCCTCCCACATCTCCGTCTTTCTGGAGTCCCTTCTGTCTCTCTGTGAAACAATTCTTTGGAATCTCTTGTTGAGTTCTTCAGATACTTCACGGTCATTTCTTGTTGTCTCTCCTCCTTCCTTCCTTTGTACCTGGATTACCTGGTCCTTGATGTTGTTTGCCTCCATGATGTGGCTGTACAACAGTTTTCGGGTCAGATTTGGCTTTCGACTGCTATGTCATTTTCATATTGTCTTTGGCCTCCTTTCTTATCTGTGCATATTCGTTTCTTGCTCTACGACTGTTTCCTTATTCTCCTTGGGTCCTTTGCCTTCTTATTTCTTCCATTCCCCAGCACTCTTTGGTTTTGCCTCCTTGCACCTTTGGGTAAACCATTGGGCTCATCCTGGCTTTTTCATTATTCCGTTACCCTTGGGTACAAACCTTCTCCTCAGCCTCCTTGCATTGTGTTGCTACATATTCCATCATCTCATTAACTGGCTTCCCTGCCAGTTCTCTGTCCCCACTGAACCCCGTTCAGGTAGTTCCTCATTTCCTGTGTAGTTCCCTTCTTATAGTTAGGCTATCATTTCGTCCTGGCCTTCTGCTTCTCCCTCCACTTGTAGCTCTACTGTGTATTCGAAGCTTAAAACCCACATGGTCACTGGTCCCCAATGGGGTCTTTATATGTGATGTCCTCGATATCTGCATACTCAAGGGAATACTAAGTCCAGCCTTGCTGGTTCATCCTCTCCTCTCTCTCTTGTAGTGTCCCTTACGTGTTGGCACATGAAGTTTTCAGTACCACCTCCATTCTTTAGCCCTCCATGTATCTTGGCCCCCATGTGGGTCCAAGTTCTCCAATGATCTCCTTTGTGGTTAAACAGGGTCACCCATGTCAGGAGCTTTGCCCCTGCATGCATGAGCTCTTCTGGCCACTCTAAGCCAGTGTGTCAACCATCGCTCTATTGCTCTCGTCGTTACTCTTGCCTTGGCCTCTGGCTGTTCTGTGGTGGGTTATACATAACTACTATTACCACCTTGGGACCTCCAGAGTGAAGTGTTCCGCTATGTAATACTTTCTTCTTCTGCTGTCTCCTCTCTCCAGCTCATCAAGATTCCAGCGATTTTGATCAGCAAAACGCCACTCCTCCACCCCCCTTGTTCCTCTATGTCTTTCCTCAGATTTGGTATTCCCGTTGGAAAGATGATCTGTTATCAACCTGGTAAGCTAGGTTTCTTGTGAGAGCTTGATGCTCCGGTGATGCTTCTTTGACTCTTTCATGCCACTCCTCCCAGTATTGTTATTCCATCAGCGTTTGTGTACCATACCTCAGGTTTCCTTTCCAACACTGTGGTTTGGGGGGGTGGGGGCCTGTGAGGGTGGGAGGACCTGATGGCATACTGTGGGATTCTATAGCTCAGATGATTGGGTGGAGGCTGTGGGTATGGATTGTAGTGTGTTGGACGATGGTGTGTTAGGTTGTATGGTTTCTGAGAATAGTTGTGTGTGTGCTTGGCCCTTGCTGTTCTGTTCTGCTTGAATGACCTCTGCTGGTTCCATCCTATGTCTCTTTTCCTAGCTCCTTTCGCTTTTTTGTCCTCTCCCTCAGCTGCTGTCGTTTTTGATTTTGTTCTGTCTCTGTCTTGGAACACCCTTCTTGTACTCTTCCGAGTATTTCATCGTGGTTTTCTTGGAGGATCCGTTCCGAACTGTTTTCCGTCTGAGAATCAGCTTGATTGGTCGGTTTCTCCCCTTCGAGTACCCCCCTTTTTCTCTGAAATTTTACAATTCTTCTGTTCCATCTCTTCACCTATTTCCGTGATGATTTTCTCAATCTCTCTTTTCTTTCTTCTGCTGCCTTTCAGTGTGTGTCCTTTCCTCTCTTCCTGAAGCCATGGATATAAACAATCTGATTTTTTCCCTTTCTTTCTTCCCATTGCCCTCACCCTCTTTGACTCGGATCTGCCTTGTATGTGGTCAGTTTCTCCTTGATTTCCTGTGGCTCTTGATAGCCTTGTTGAGCCTCAGATTCGACCTATCACCCTTCTCCATCTGGCTACCAGCTTGTTCTTCCTTTTCACTTCCTTGGTCCTCCTTGCAGGTATATGAATTAGCATAATTCATAAATTTCTCTTCCTTCATGTTCGGCCTCGCAGCTTCATATGCTGTGTCTCTCTGGTCACTGCCCCTGTAACTCGCTTTCAGCATATTTATCTCAACTTTCTAGGACCACTTATCTTGGCTACTGCAGTTTCGACTTGTGCTCCCAATTCTTTGTCTCCTTCTTCAACCTCTTTTCAATTTCACAGAGAGCTCTTGCTCCATTTTTTTCTGAAAGCTCTCCTAATTTTATCTCCCACTCTTGTTTCATCCTTTTCCCCCATAGTCCTCCATCCACTCTCCCTACCAGAACCATTCTCATCTGATCCTTGGTTCCTGCGAGTTCCCCACCATTTTTTTTTTTTTTTTTCTTTGAGAGGAGGAGAAGTGAAGAGAAAGTAGAGGGGTGAGAGAGAGGTGAAGGGAAGAGTGGAGAGGGGAGGTTAGAAGGGGAAGAAAATGGGGAAGAGAAAGAGAGAGAGCAAGAGGAGAGAGAGAGCAAAAGATGAGAGAGAGAGAGAGAGAGAGAGAGGAGAGATGAGAGAGAGAGAGAGAGAGAGGTGAGAGAGGGAGAGAGAGATGAGAAAGAGAAGGCAAAGGAGGGCGGAGAGAGCAGAGAGAGGGGGCAGAGGGCTAATGCATGTTGTTTTCTTGGTTATAGATTACTGCTAACCAGAACTCCTAAATCCTTTTCGCAATCATTAGTATTACGATCTACCATTGCATCATTCTATTTAAATCATCCTTGGACGTGCTCTGTGTCCTCATTAGAATGAATTAGCGACGGCTATTTGGATGGTCATCAGCAATTTAGCTTATGTCGCTCAATTTATTCCTCTCATCTATGTCGTTTATGTAAATTGTGAACAACAACGGGGCCCCCAACCTTACCCTGAAAGAAACTCAGCTTGTGACGTGCCCCCATTCTGGATTTCTCCCCAACTTTATGCAAATCTCTGCTGCCTATTTGTCAGCTATGCCTTACCCAGGGAAAAAATTTATCCTCCTATCCGTGTGCCTGAAAGTTTCCTCATTAGCCGCTGGTGTGGAACTCTATAGAAAGCCTTACTGAAGTCCATTAAATAAACATTCCATATTCATTACCCAGGTTCTCTCCTCAAACACCTTAGTGAATAAAATTAGTAAATTCGTTTAAGACAGGAACGCCCCTTTGAACCGTGGTTGAGATTCATTAATCAATCTGTCCTGTCAAGATGGCTACGAATTGCTTCGGCAATTATTGATTCCACAAATTCTCCAACTATGGAGGTAAGGCTTATTGGTCTATAGTTCGAAGCCAAGGACCTGTCACCTGCCTTGTAAATAGGTATAACATTTGCCATTTTCCACTTATCAGGCACTATGAAGAAGTTTGGTAAACAAGCGACGCCACAAGTTAATTATTCCATCTTTCCACATGTGAGAGAGATTACTGAGCCGGCTTAACGAACGTACAGATAACATATTTGTGATTACCCGTTATCAGAGTTCCCTGTATAGCAATGAGGTGTTATCATAGAGTTATCTTATCAGTGGAAGGTAACACTTGGCCTACTTGCTTGCGTGAGCTTAACAGTCAATAACAAACTCTCAGGTGATCACTGTCTCAGCTCTAACAAGTCATCATTTACTCTCAGTTGTTTAAACAACTTTTAAGGTATAATTGACGTGTGTTTTTTCTATCATTCATTATGGTATATATAAAGACTGATAATTAAACTTCGCTAGGGATGATTAACTTCACATGGAATGATGACTAACTTCACATGGAATGATGGACTAACTTCACATGGAATGATGACTAACTTCACATGGAATGATGACTAACTTCACATGGAATGATGACTAACTTCACATGGAATGATGACTAACTTCACATGGAATGATGACTAACTTCACATGGAATGGAGACTAACTTCACCTGGAATGATTGGGGCACCTAACTTCACATGGAATGATGACTAACTTCACATGGAAGAAATGATAACTGACTTTCACAAATAAAGTAATATTCCGGAAAAAAAAAAAAAAAAAAAAAGAAAAAAAAATTAATTGAGTGTCAGTGTCACAAAACTCATTACTCCTTTGTGACATAGTTTGTAAAATACTACTTTGGTTCACAAGTGGAATAAGTGCACACAGCACTTTGGTTCACAGTGGACTAGTGCACACGTACTTTGGTTCACAAGTGGAATAAGTGCACACAGCACTTTGGTTCACAAGTGGAATAAGTGCACACAGCACTTTGGTTCACAAGTGGAATAACGTGTCACAGTACTTTGGTCTCAAGTGGAATAGTGCACACAGTAACTTTTGGTTCAACAAGTGGAATAAGTGCACACAGTACTTTGGTTCACAAGTGGAATAAGTGCACACAGCACTTTGGTTCACAAGTGGAATAAGTGCACACAGTACTTTGGTTCACAAGTGGAATAAGTGCACACAGTACTTTGGTTCACAAGTGGAATAAGTGTACACAGTACTTTGGTTCACAAGTGGAATAAGTGACACAGTCTTGGTTCACAGTGGAATAAAGGTGCACACAGTACTTTGGTTCACAAGTGGAATAGTTGCACACAGTTACTTTTGGTTCAAAGTGGGAATAAGTGCACACATGCACTTGGTTCACAAGATGGAATGACGTGCACACAGTACTTTGGTTCACAAGTGGAATAAGTGCACACAGTACTTTGGTTCACAAGTGGAATAAGTGCACACAGTACTTTGGTTCACAAGTGGAATAAGTGCACACAGCACTTTGGTTCACAAGTGGAATAAGTGCACACAGTACTTTGGTTCACAAGTGGAATAAGTGCACACAGTACTTTGGTTCACAAAGTGGAATAAAGTAGCACACAGCCTTTGGTTCACAAGTGGAATAAGTGCACACAGTACTTTGGTTCACAAGTGAATATAAGTGCACACAGTACTTTGTTTCGTTCACAATTGGAATAGTGCATCACAGTTACTTTGGTGCACAGTGGAATAAGTGCACACAGCACTTTGGTTCACAAGTGGAATGAGTGTCACAGTTACTTTGGTTCACAAGTGGAATAAGTGGCACACAGATAACTTTGGTTCAAAGTGGAATAGTGCACACAGTAACTTTGGTTCACAAGTGGAATAAGTGTACACAGTTACTTTGGTTCCACAAGTGGAATAGTGCACACAGTACTTTGTTCACTAGTGGAATAACGTACACACATTCATTTGGTTCACAGTGGAAAAAGTGACCAGTTACTTTGGTTCACAAGTGAATAAGTGTACACAGACTTTGTTTTTCCCCCCCCCCCACCCTACCCCAATAAAAGTTGGGGGGTAATAAAGTGCACACAGAACTTTGTTCACAAGTGGAATAATTGCACACAGTACTTTTGGTTCACAAGTGGAAATAAGCGTTTCAAAGCACTTTGGTTCACAAGTGGAATAAGTGCACACAGTACTTTGGTTCACAAGTGGAATAAGTGCACACAGTACTTTGGTTCACAAGTGGAATAAGTGCACACAGTACTTTGGTTCACAAGTGGAAAAGTGCCACACAGTTACTTTGGTTCCACAAGTGGAATAAGTGCACACTTCAGACTTTGGTTCACAAGTGAATAAAGTGCACACAGTACTTTGGTTCACAAGTGGAATAAGTGCACACAGCACTTTGGTTTACAAGTGGAATAAGTGTACACAACACTTTGGTTCACAAGTGGAATAAGTGTACACAACACTTTGGTTCACAAGTGGAATAAGTGTACACAACACTTTGGTTCACAAGTGGAATAAGTGTACACAACACTTTGGTTTCACAAGTGGAATAAGTTGTACACAACCACTTTGTTCACAAATGGAATAAGTGTACCCAACACTTTGGTTTACAAGGGAATAGGTTGTACACCAACACTTTGGTTCACAAGTGGAATACATTGTACACAACACTTTGGTTCACAAGTGGAAATAAGTGTACACAACACTTGTCACAAGTGGAATAAGTGTACAGGGAACACTTTGGTGTTTCACAATGGTGAATAAGTGTACACAACACTTGGTTTACAAGTGGAATAAGTGTACACAACACTTTGGTTCACAAGTGGAATAAGTGTACACAACACTTTGGTTCACAAGTGGAATAAGTGTACACAACACTTTGGTTTACAAGTGGAATAATGTACAAACACAACACTTTGGTTTACAAGTGGAATAACGTGTACACAACCTTTGGTTTACAATGTATAAGTGTACACAACACTTTGGTTCACAAGTGGTATATTAAGTGTACACAACACTTTGGTTCACAAGTGGTATATTAAGTGTACACAACACTTTGGTTCACAAGTGGTATATTAAGTGTACACAACACATTAGGTTACAAGTTGGTATTAATATTAAGTGTACACAACACTTTGGTTCACAAGTTGGTTTATTAAGTGTACACAACACTTTCGGTTCACAAGTGAGTATATTAAGTGTACAAACACTTTTGGTTTTCACAAGTGGTATATTAAGTGTACACAACACTTTGGTTCACAAGTGGTATATTAAGTGTACACAACACTTTGGTTCACAAGTGGTATATTAAGTGTACACAACACTTTGGTTCACACGTGGTATATTAAAGTGTACACAACACTTTGGTTCACAAGTGGTATATTAAGTGTACACAACACTTTGGTTCACAAGTGGTATATTAAGTGTACACAACACTTTGGTTCACAAGTGGTATATTAAGTGTACACAACACTTTGGTTCACAAGTGGTATATTAAGTGTACACAACACTTTGTTCACAGTGGTATATTAAGTGTACACAACATTTGTTTACAGTGGTATATTAAGTGTACACACACTTTGGTTCACAAGTGGTATATTTAAGTGGGTACACAACACTTTGGTTCACCAAGTGTATATAAGTGTACACCAACACTTTTGGTTTACAGTGGAATATTAAGTGTACACAACACTTTGGTTCACAGTGGTAATATTAAGTGTACACAACCACTTTGGTTCACAAGTGGTATATTAAGCGTACACAAAACTTTGGTTCACAAGTGGTATATTAAGTGTACAACAAAATTTGGTTCACAAAGGGGTATATTAAGTGTACACAACACTTTGGTTCACAAAGTGGTATATTAAGTGTACACAACACTTTGGTTTACAAGTGGTATATTAAGTGTACACAACACTTTGGTTCACAAGTGGTATATTAAGTGTACACAACACTTTGGTTCACAAGTGGTATATTAAGTGTACACAACACTTTGGTTTACAAGTGGTATATTAAGTGTACACAACAAACTTTGTTAAAGACAATAGGAAAAACAAAAGTGAAATTTTATTATTTTCATTTATTTTTCAGCTTAGGTAAACTTGTGTACCTGTGGGTGTACCTGTGGGTGTACCTGTGGGTGTACCTGTGGGTGTACCTGTGGGTGTACCTGTGGGTGTACCTGTGGGTGTACCTGTGGGTGTACTTGTGGGTGTACCTGTGGGTGTACCTGTGGGTGTACCTGTGGGTGTACCTGTGGGTGTACCTGTGGGTTTGTACTGTGGGTGTACTTGGGGGTTACCTGTGGTGTGTACCTGTGGGATGTACCTGTGGGTGTACCTGTGGGTGTACCTGTGTGGTGTAACCTGTGGGTGACCTGTGGGGTTGTACTGTGAGTGTACTTGTGGGTGTACCTGAGGGGTGTACCTGTGCGTGTACCTGTGGGTTGTACCTGTGGTTGTACTTGTGGGGTGTACCTGTGTGTGTACCTGTGGGTTGTAATGTGGGTGTATTTGGGTGTAACTGTGGGTATACCTGTGGTGACTGTGGGTGTACCTGGGGTGTACCTGTGGGGGTGTTCCTGTGCGTGGTTTACTGTGGGTGTGTGTACCTGTGCGTGTACCTGTGGGTGTACCTGTGGGTGTACCTGTGGGTGTACCTGTGGGTGTACCTGTGGGTGTACCTGTGGGTGTACCTGTGGGTTGTACCCTAGTGCGTGTACCTAGTGGGGGGTTTTGGTTGAACCCCCTTGTGGGTGTGTACCGTTGGGTGTACCTGTGGTGTACCTTGTGGAGTGTACCTGTGGGTCTCTGTGCGGGTGTACTGTGGGTGTACCTGTGGGTGTACTGTGGGGTGTACCTGTGGGTGTACCTGTGGGTTGGTACCTGTGGGGTTTTTGTACCTGTGGGTGTTAAATGTGGGTGTACTTGTTGGGGGTGTACCTGTGGGTGTACCTGTGCGTGTAACCTGTGGGATGTACCTGTGCGTGTACCTGTGCGTGTGTACCTGTGCGTGTACTGTGGGGGTACTGTGGGTTTTTTGTACTTGTGGGTGTACTTGTGGGATGTATACTTGTGGGTTTTGTACTTTGGGAGTTTACTTGTAGGTGTACCTGTGGGTGTACTTGTGGGCGCATTGTGGGTTGTACTTGTGGGCCGTATTGTGGGTTTCGTGTACTTGTGGGTGTACTTGTGGGTTGTACTTGTTGGCGGTGTACTGTGTGGGTACTTGTGGGTGTACCTGTGGGCGTACTTGTGGTGTTACTTGTGGGCCGTACTTGTGGGTTTTACTTGTGGGTGTACTTGTGGGTGTATTGTGGGGTGTCTTGTGGTGTTGTAGCTTGTGGGTTGTTATTGTGGGGGTGTACCTGTGGGCGTACTTGTGGGTGTACTCACCTGCCAGTACTCACCTGCCAGTACTCACCTGCCAGTATTCACCTGCCAGTACTCACCTGCCAGTACTCACCTGCCAGTACTCACCTGCCCGTAATCACCTGCCAGTATTCACCTGCTCAGTACTCACCTTGCCAGTACCTCACTGCCAGTACTCACCTGCCAGTAATCACCTGCCAGTACCAACCTGCCCCAGTACCTCACCTGCCAGTACTCACCTGCAGTACTCACCATGCCAGTACTCACCTGCCAGTACTCACTGCCAGTATTCACCTGCCAGTACTTCACCTGGCCAGTACTCACCTTGGCCAGTATCACTTGACAGTACTCACCTGCCAGTACTCACTGCAGTATTCACTGCCAGCGCTCACCTGCCAAGTACTCACCTTCCAGTACCTCACCTGCCATTACGCACTGCCAGTAATTCCACCTGCCAGTACTCACTTCCAGTACTCACCTGCCAGTACTCACCTGCCAATACTCACCACTGCCGTATTCACCTGCCTGTATCACTGCCAGTACTCACCTGTCAGTACCTCACTGCCATTACTCACCTGCCAGTACTCACCTTCCAGTTAGTCACCTGCCAGTAGTACTCACCTGCTAGTATTCACCAGCCAGTACTCACCTGCCAGTACTCACTGCCAGTACTCACCTGCCAGTATTCACCTGCCAGTACTCACCTGCCAGTACTCACCTGCCAATACTCACCTGTTAGATATTCTCCTGCCCAGTACTCACCTGCCAGTTCTCACTGCCAGTAGTCACCTGCCAGTATTCACTGCCATTACTCAACTGCCTAGTACGCACCTTGCCAGTACTCCCCCCCCCCACCTGCAGTATTCACCTGCCAGTATTCACCTGCCAGGACTCACCTGCGTACTCACCTGCCAGTACTCACTGTGCAGTAATCACTGCCAGTACTCACCTGCCGTATTCACATGCAGTACGCACCTGCCAGTTACTCACCTTGCCAGTATCACCTGCCTGTACTCACCTGCCATTATTCATGGATTTACATCATCTTTTGGTACTCATCAGTCGTTATTTCATGTAATATTCTCTATCATTACTCACCAATTTGTACTCACAATATTTGTGTGAAGAGGTGGTGGTGATAGCTCCTGGCCCCGCCTCTTCACTGTTGCTACTGGGTCCTCTCTCTCCCTGTTCCATGAGCTTTATCATACCTCGTCTTAAAACCTTGTATGTATTCTCGAATTTATTCTCAAATATATATAAATCATCGAATGCTACTCTTGTAATAACAATACTGCTCACTCATTACTCAGTCTCACTCACCTCCCAGTCTCGAGTACCTACTCACCGTACTGAGAGTCGCTCAACACACTTGGCATTTGTGGCGAGTAGTGTAGAGCATCACTTCGGGGAACCTTGACCAGTCTTCCTGTAGTGGATCGAATCTGTGACTGCGATCTTTCTGTGTATATACCCGCTGTTTCTGTGTGGTACATTTATGTATATAATACATGTATGTATATATATATGTATATTTATATATATATATATATATATATATATTATATATATATATATATATATATATTTCATTATATATATATATATATATATATTATATATATATATATATTATATAATATGTATCTATATACATATATATATATATATATATATATATATATATATATTTATATATATATATATATATATATATTATATATATATATATATAATATATGTGTGTGTGTGTTGTGTTCGTGTGTGATGTCTTTAGTGTGTGTGTTGTTGTGTGTGTGTGATGATGCTGGTGTGTGTGACGTTATGGTGTTTGTGATGATGCTGGTATGTGTGATTTATGATTTTTATGGTGAGTGTGATGGTGCTGATGTGTGTGATGATGTGGTAGATTTGTGCTGGTGTTCGTGATGATGCTGGTGTTTGTGATGATGCTGTGTTTGTGATGATGCTGTGTTTGTGATGATGCTGGTGTTCGTTTATGATGCTGGTTTTTTGTGATGATGCTGTGTTTGTGATGAATGGGGGTGTTTGTGATTGATGCTGGTATGGGTAGTGCTGGTGTTCGTGATGATGCTTGGTGGGTTTTTGATGATGCTGTGTTTGTGTGATGCTGTGTTTGTTGATGAGCTGGTGTTCGTGATGATGCTGGTGTTTGTGATGATGCTGTGTTTGTGATGATGCTGTGTTTGTGATTTATGCTGGTATGATAGTGCTGGTGTTCGTGATGATGCTGTGTTTGTGATGTGCTGTGTTTGTGATGAGGCGCGATATGTTGGTGATGCTGTATTTGCTAGTGCTGTGGTGTATTTGTAAGCGCTTTATATATTTGTTATTTTGATGATGCTGTATTTTTTATTGATGGTGCTGTTATTTTTTTACTATTATTGCTTTTATTTGTTAATATATCTTCTATTTTTTAGTAGTGATGTTGTATTTGTTAGTGTTGATGCTGTATTTTTTTAATACTGATGCTGTATTTATTATGCTCATGAGGCATTGTTATTACTAGAGTACTGTATGCTTCATTTTCAAATACTGGGGATATTGGTATGATGTATTCGTTAGTACTGTTTTTATTTGTTGAAGAGGGATGTACTTGTGTTGGCGATTTTTGTAGTTGAGAATTGTTTTTTTTTTTTTGTGTACTGGAACCAGTTCTGGTAATCTAGACGCTTATTTTAATGATTGGTGGGATGCAGGGGGAGGGAAGTGTACATGACGCGGAGCTGAGGTAAGCTGTCTAGGGTGTGGCATCATAGGCGAGATGCTGAGGTAAGCTGTCTAGGGTGTGGCATTATAGGCGAGTGTTGAGGTAAGCTGTCTAGGGTGTGGCATCATAGGCGAGTGCTGAGGTAAGCTGTCTAGGGTGTGGCATTATAGGCGAGTGTTGAGGGTAAGCTGTTAGGGTGTGGCATCATAGGCGAAGTGCTGAGGTAAGCTGTCTAGGGTTGTGGCATTATAGGCGAGTGTTGAGGTAAGCTGTCTAGGGTGTGGCATCATAGGCGAGTGCTGAGGTAGGCTGTCTAGGGTGTGGCATCATAGGCGAGTGCTGAGGTAAGCTGTCTAGGGTGTGGCATCATGGGAGAGGAGTGCTTGAGGTAGGTGTCTAGGGTGTGGCATCATAGGCGAGTGCTGAGGTAAGCTGTCTAGGGTGTGGCATCATGGATGAGTGCTGAGGTAAGCTGTCTAGGGTGTGGCATCATAGGCGAGTGCTGAGGTAGGCTGTCTAGGGTGTGGCATCATGGGCGAGTGCTGAGGTAAGCTGTCTAGGGTGTGGCATCATAGGCGAGTGCTGAGGTAAGCTGTCTAGGGTGTGGCATCATAGGCGAGTGCTGAGGTAAGCTGTCTAGGGTGTGGCATCATAGGCGAGTGCTGAGGTAAGCTGTCTAGGGTGTGGCATCATAGGCGAGTGCTGAGGTAAGCTGTCTAGGGTGTGGCATTATAGGCGAGTGCTGAGGTAAGCTGTCTAGGGTGTGGCATCATGGGTGAGTGCTGAGGTAAGCTGTCTAGGGTGTGGCATCATAGGCGAGTGCTGAGGTAGGCTGTCTACGGTGTGGCATCATAGGCGAGTGCTGAGGTAAGCTGTCTAGGGTGTGGCATCATAGGGGAGTGCTGAGGTAAGCTGTCTAGGGTGTGGCATTATAGGCGAGTGCTGAGGTAAGCTGTCTAGGGTGTGGCATTATAGGCGAGTGCTGAGGTAAGCTGTCTAGGGTGTGGCATCATAGGCGAGTGCTGAGGTAGGCTGTCTAGGGTGTGGCATCATAGGCGAGTGCTGAGGTAAGCTGTCTAGGGCGTGGCATTATAGGCGAGTGCTGAGGTAAGCTGTCTAGGGTGTGGCATCATAGGGGAGTGCTGAGGTAAGCTGTCTAGGGTGTGGCATTATAGGCGAGTGCTGAGGTAAGCTGTCTAGGGTGTGGCATTATAGGCGAGTGCTGAGGTAAGCTGTCTAGGGTGTGGCATCATAGGCGAGTGCTGAGGTAGGCTGTCTAGGGTGTGGCATCATAGGCGAGTGCTGAGGTAAGCTGTCTAGGGCGTGGCATTATAGGCGAGTGCTGAGGTAAGCTGTCCAGGGTGTGCCATTATAGGCGAGTGCTGAGGTAAGCTGTCTAGGGTGTGGCATTATAGGCGAGTGATGAGGGTAACTGTCTGGTGTGGCATTAGGGGAGTGTGAGGGAA